>PVJX010019394.1:0-34935 GCA_004027295.1 Dolichotis patagonum | reverse complement strand
GGCCCGGCCGTTCCTCTTTGGTGCGTGTGACCGTGTTATCCACACCGACAGTGCCGGCATACCCTGCTGTAAGCTTCTCTAGGTTACAGCCGAGCATGAAGACCAGGGACGTGACCCACCACACACAGCGCGAGGCTTCTCCCCCTGTTCCCGGATGTGCCCTCTGGCCCTCCAGGCACTGACGCACTCAGCGCTGCTCCGGGTCCTGTAGGTCGGAGCCCCAGATCTGACCGCAGCCTTCCCGCGGCACATTCTCCCGCTTATTCACTCACTGGCTCCCTGTGGGAACCTGTTCTGGGCCAGCCCTGTCCTCACACCAGTGAGCCGAGACGAGGCCCAGGAGCCGTGCTAGGGCAGGGGGGCTGTTTGTTAATGACAGACACGCGAGAAGGTGACGCGCACTCACAGGGCTGCAGGTGGTGCGAGGACAGGAGTGGAGACTGAGGGCGGACAGAGGCTGACAGGTCGTGGACAGGAAGGGGACCAGGCAAAGAGAAGGGGAGGGAAGAGGCCAGAGGGCACAGACCCCAGGCAGGGCCCAGAGGCTGGGGCAGAAAGCGACCGAGTCTGAGGGGCTCACGGCCGGGGCCTCTGCCCGGAACCCCTCAGAGTGAAGCAAGGACTGAGCGGGAGGCGCTGGCCACCGTGGCGGGCGGTTCCATGGGGTTTAGTGCGGTGACGCCTCACTGGAATGGCTTGGGAGAGCAGGAGCAGGGACATCTGAGGCCGCGGGTGTGGGAACGGTCAAGGACACCTGCCCTGCCAGGAGGAGGAGCGGAGGTGGGCAAGAGCACCACGGAGCACTCTCCCTGGAGGAGAGAGAAGGCACAGTGCTCAGAGACAGGCCAGGCCTGCAGCCACCAAGGGCCTCGGTCCCCCACCTCCACTCCTGAGCCTGCCGGGGCGTCTCATCCACTCGCACCCCCCGGGTCCCATTTCCCTCTCCTCCCTCTCCTCTCTGCACCTCAGGACAGCAGGTGTCTTTGCTGCAACCCACTGGGCCCCGGACTCCACCAAACCCACAAGGCAGCCCAAGGACTGTCCTGTTCTTCTGTCCTTTCTCGGTTCACCTCCTAGAAAATGGCCAACAGAGTTCACTCCAGTTTGCCAAACCCTGGATCAGCACCCTTGGACGTGAGCTACTGGGTCCCAGCCAGGACCCCAGGCCTGCTATCCCCCAACACCACCTCCCTCCACTCTTCTGAAGTGCGATGTGGGCTCCATTTTGTCCTTATATTGGCAAACTACATTCTTCCCGTCATTGTTTCTGAAAGGTAAAGTCCGTTCACCTCACTCCCAAAGGCTCCGTGGCGTGGCCATGTGTGAGACCGTCCTCTCCCACTGACTCTGCCCCTCCCTGCAGCTCCTCCCCCATCGCACCCCCCCCCAGCTGGCTGACTGAGGTCACTTTCCTTTCTGCTCTTCACTCTTTTCCACACTGGGAGGCAAGAGTGGGAGCAGAACCAATCCTGCCTCCGTGGGGAGCCGCAGCAGCAGGGCGGGCTCTGGTTCCTTCCAGAGGGAGGGAGGCTGAGGCTGACACTTCTGGAACACTTTTGGGCCAAGGAAGCTCCCGCCCGCTCTGTCCGAGTTCTCTCTCAGCCTGGGATGTGGGGCTGAAAAGCAAGCAAGCACTTTTCACACCAACCGACTTGATCCTCCCTGTAAGGCTGCAGTCACAGACGATGACGTTAGGGTTCTCCTGTCACACTTGAGGCAGTGTCGCCTCCCCACAGAATCCAGCTCTCCAAGTGGTGCCCCGCAAACTGTTCTCAACTGGCCCGAGGTGAAAGGAAATGCGTCCGAACAGGAGGAAGCAGATTGCGGAAGCACAGCCCGCATCTTCCCGGAGAGGTGGTCTTGCACACAACCACCTCTTGCTTATAAATTTCATCTTCTGGATTCCTCTAACTGTGCAAGATGCCTATTTTTGTAGAATGGGGTTCTATGCTTCCCTTGAAAGCCCTGTGATCAGGACTAGACCTGCACAAGACCAGTTGAGGCCTACATACCATGACAATGCCTCGCACAAGTCTGCATCAAGGACCTGCCCTGGGAAGGCCCAAAGGTCAGCTGTGGAAGCCGAGGAGGAAGGACCCGTGCCGGCAGGCTGAGGGCTCTGCACTGGAGCCAGAGCGATGCTCAGGGTAAGGACCAGAGCTGCCCAAAAAGACCCGCAGCCATCCTCTGGGACAGCGAGGACCTGAGCTCCTCTGGTGATGAGAACAGCCGCGTTTACATCAGAAAAGAGCGCGGCAAATCTTCCCTCCAGTTCTGCTTTTATGCTGCTGGCAGCAGTCCTCAGGTGACCCGCACCCAGCACCACGCTGACTCAGTCCAGCCGGGGGTGACAGGCTGACTGCTATTAATCCACCGCAGTGCCCTTGTGCAGAGCTGTTGGGCCACCCTCCACTACCCGTGCGCCCTCCTCGCGTGACTGCTCGCCTGTGTTCTGCTCTGCCTCCTTACTGCTTCCAACTCACCCTTCCCTGGAGGACTGGGACCCCTTCCCTGCAGGGAACCTGCCTGTGTTCATGGGCTTGGTCTGCTCCAGGATCTGCAGGCCAGGTGTCAGCAAGGCTGGCCTCCTCGGGTTTGTCCTGGAGACCTGGGGAAGTTTGCCCTGGCTCCTGTCTGTCCTCCCGTGGCCTCCTCTTCATGACTGTGCTCTCATCTGTCCTTTGAGAGACACCTGTCATCTTAGCACTAATCTCACTGCTCTCATCCAAGCTTAGTCCTCTTTCAAGAGCTTGTTTCCTGTCTCCAAATACAGTCCCGTTCTGAGATCCTGGGGGTTAGGACGTCAAAGCATGAATTTTTGTTTTGTTTTGTTTTGTTTTGTCTTGTTTTTTTTTAGACAAGATTTCACTGTGTGGTTTACTGTGTGGTTCAGGCTGGCCTTGAACTCTCTGTAATCTTTCTGCCTCGGCCTTCCACTGGTGCTGGGATCACAGGTGTCCACCCCCAAGCCCAGCCCAGAACTTGATTTCTGGGATGTGAGCTGTGCTATGTCTGTCTCGTCCGCCCGCCGTGTCACCCAGAACTTGGTCTGGCTGCTTGTTTGGGATTCCTGGGAGACACAAAGCCAAAGCTCGGGAAGAAGGTATGGACTGTGACCGGGCGACAAGGTCTGCAGTCAGGACCCTGTGCTGCAGAGAGCAGTGTCTGTGCCAGATTCAGGGACAATGCACTCTGTCCTAACGGCCCACGAGGGTGAGGCCTGAGGAGGTCGCAGCTAAAGGACGAGCGAAGACGTTGTGCTGATCATTCCCCGTCATTCTCAGAAGCCTGGAAACCACGGGCCTCGCCTCCTCCAGAGGGACACAGGGGGCACAGCTGCTCTTGACCCCCAACGCCAGGCTCGGCGTCTTCCAGGGCCGAGCCAAGGGTGGCTCTGCCACCTATGAGTGTGGTCAAAGATTTCTCTGTCTTTCCTAACAGAGGAGTCAACTGTTTTGTGATTGTGAGAACAATACACTCTCCTGTTAGTGATCCCACACACATCACATGTGTACACACACGTGTGCATGCACGCATATACCGCAGAAGGAAGCAACAGGTCCCAAAACTTTAAGGCCACCTGAGATGAGCCCTCTGAGGATGGGAAAGCAGAGACTGTGCCCACCTCAGGGAGGAAGCAAAGGGTACCCGACACGAGGGCACAGGCCAGGCCGGGACTGCCCGGTGTGTGCCCACCTCTGAGCAAACGCAGCCTCCGAGCCTCACGGTACAGAATGGACTTCACCTGGGGAGCACGGTGCCATGATCCGCCATGAGAGGCTGAGGGGAGAACCAGGGTGGCATCGGAAGAGGCCGGGAGTGTCACTCAACACAGCTAACCACGGGGCTTGTAAGATGGTTAGAGCTGCGCAAAGGTGCTCCTCGTCCGTGCTGAGACGCACCTATCCAAACCTACGGCAGACATCTAATGAGGAATCTGCACAAGTGCTCTCTCAGGTGCGCAGCAAAGACGCAGCCACCGCCAATAACCACAGGAAGTGACAGCTAAACACTGAAATGGAACAAGAAAAAGTAATAAAATCATCGTATGGAACCCATTTTCCCACTTCAACGTGTCTAAAACTAAGATGTTGCTAACTCTCCATTATTTGCAGGTAGGAGAACCTACAAATACACAGGGTGAGTGCGGAGTTTGACAGGGACGCTGGATATACAGGGCAGGTGCGTCAAATTCAAACGAATTCTTACTGTCAGCAACAAAAAAGTTAATTGCTAAGATGCCGCTTATAATATCAATAAAACACGATACAAAGAAAAAAACCCAAAGAATATGTATAAGACCACGTGTGCATGTACAGTGTATGTACACAGCAATTATGAAAAAATGACTTTTAATGACCTTTCTGCAATGTGCTCACTGAAACCAGGGAAGCTCGTGCCATAACTCAGGCTGTTTTCTTTGAATTTTTGAAACAAAATCCTGCTAAGTTGCCCAGGCTGACCCCAGAACTGCAGTCCTCAGCCTTAGGGTTGGGGTTAGTGGTGGGACTGCACGTCCCATCACGTCCCCCTTTTTCTGGCCACAGCAGGAATTGAACCCAAGGCCTCTTGCGTGCCAGGCAAATGCTCAGCACTAAGCCACAGCCTCAACCCTTACTTATTCTCAAATATTCAAGTCCTAATTAACAAGGCTTTTGCATGCACCTTGGACAAATGAGCTAGGCCAGTGTGTTTTCGTCAGTGGACTAATCAAGCAATCATCCAGCCTTAATGCCAACACTCTTACTCCCAGCACTGCGCCATGAATCAGTCCCACGCTCTCGGTTCAGCCACTTCCAAAAACACCCTGTTATTGCATGAGGGTTAGGGGTACATGTAGACACAAGCCATAAGAGGCGCCGGCCTGTCCCAGCATGGTCATGGTCTCCAGTGAGTCTGGGATTGCCTCTTCTTTCCCTTCAAATTTTACCCGCATTGGCATATGTTTGCAGTATGCAGTGATTACACTCATGGGGCGAGTTGCAGAGACGTGATATACATCAATTTTTTACGTCCCCTTCCCTGTTGTAGAAGTTCTAGCTCCCTGTTTCTGGTCATCTATCTTCCATTGTGCTTTTATTTTGGATTTCTCAATAGGAGAAACTAAGTGATGTTTAAACGTGTGTCTGATTCATTTCACTTTGCATTTAGGTTTCAGTCCTTGTTATTTTCACTTTCCACTCTGTCCCCACTGCTTCTGCTCCAGCAATTGGACTCCTGGGCCCTGGAGAGCGAACGGGGGCTCCGAGGCGCCACGTGGTGCAGAGCAGGGCATGGATCGCTGTCCTGGAGCATGGAAGGCGGAGAGACCAAAGAGAAAGAATAGGCGGAGACACAGCCCAAGTGAGCAGACTTGAGAGCCTGGGGGGGGGGGGTGTCAGGAAGGGATGGACTAAAAGCAAAGCCTTGTCTCACAGGAAGCCAGACCAGAGCTGGCTGGGGCGGCAACAGCGTCTGACCCACATAGACTCATCTCCATTCCCCTCGCCCTCAGTGAGTGAGCCGGGCTAGGGAACACTGGAGCTTTCAGAGGCAGCAACTGAGCTGGCCGGCTCAGGCGATGGTGCAGGCAAGGCATTTCCTGACAGTGCCCCTGTGCTCTGCTTTCTCCTGCTTCAAAGGGAAGCGCTTGCCGCCCCGCCCGTCCCAGCCTTCCACACGCACCTGTCTTCTCCTGCCTTTAGTGAGCAGACAGAAAGAACAGGAAGCACAGCCTCCGGCCCCAGGGTCTGATCCCAGGCCCAGCTCTCCAATCTCACTGGACAGTCAGCTGGCTCCCTCCCGTCCTTTGTGCTTTAATCTATTTGAAAGGAAACAGGCATGTGCTGCAGTGTTTTCCCCACGGAATGTACTGCAGTGTTTTAAGCAGCTCCGAAGATATTTCAGTCTCGCCCTGTGCATCGGTCAGCATCCGTGGCACTGGCACAAGATACTCAACACATAACTTAAAGGAGAAAGGTCAAATTGGCTCACAGTCCGAGGTCTCCATCCGTGGCCCCTGGCTCCAGGGCAGCATCAGCATAGCAGCAGGGCCTGGAGGGGCAAAGCTAGGAAGCAGAGCAGGGGAGAGATGCACCCTCCATGCAGCAGCGCCAGTGACCAGTCCCGCACACTCAGCCGTGAACTAGAGCGAATTAACCCTCCCACTAAGGGGTTAGAAAAGTAACAGAACACAGGCTTCCTTAGTTACTAGTTGCCTGGCTCCCTGACAACAGTGTTCATTTCCGGTGATTACCCCCATTCTCGTCTCCTGGTAGCCACATTGTAGACAGCTAAGTGAGTAGAAATATTACAGCCAGTCAGGCGGAGCTGGGACTTGAGGGGAACTCGGTACAACTGAGGCTGGAGGTGCACTGCAGAAAGCCAGGCCTCACGCAAAAGATGGAACGACTGCGTACCTCCCTGAGGGGTAAACAATAATGATCAATATTCTCAAAGGCATCAGTCAGCTGGGAGGTAACGAAGACCTCCTGACCTGTCTCTTCCGGAAAAGGGCCTGTGCACTTTCTGTGCACACTTGCTGTGTGACTTGCTTCCCCACTGGGTCAGTACCACTTAAGTGACTACACTCGTAATCTTACTGGTGACCACAGCTTTGTTTTACCCCGTACCCGCCTTGCAATTTCGTACTGCTTCGGGATTTTGCTCTATAAAACTCCCTCTGAGCGATGGGCGTGCGGGCAACACAGTCTGGGACGCCTGCCCTCTCTCTCAGGACTTGTCTCTCGCTCAGTAAAATTTCCTGCTCTTAACCTCTGTTGTTCCTCAGAATTGATTCTTTGATTCTGGGGAACTTGAACCTGGCATATCAGACATCTAGCTTGTTGGGAGTTACAATATTTGTCTGTATCAGTTGGAGGTCCTGTGTCAGCCACATGAGTAGTCATTCCAAGATAAAATCACATGGATAAGCTGGCTGTGAGGGTGACACCCGCACCCTGAGCTGAGGCTGAAGGATCGGAAGTTCAAGCCTGGTGTGCACAATGGCAGCTTTGTGAGACCCTGTCTCAAAATAAAAAATAAAAAGGGCTGGAGATGTAGCTCAGTGTAAGGCTCTCACTTCAGCTCTCTGTGCTGAAAGAAAATTAAATTGTGTGTGTGTGTGTGTGTGTGTGTGTGTGTGTGTGAGATCCCCGTAGTTTAAATTTAGCATCGTATCTGGAAGAGAGGATTGAGTCATAACTTCAAATTTGCAGAATTTCACCAAGTGTAAAGAGAAGGGCCCGTCCTGAATTACAGACTTGAGGTCACCGGAGCTGCTTATCCTGTGAAAAACACAGATGCTTAAGAGCAAGTGCCTTTCCTTCCCGCGCGAAACTCTTCTAAGTGGGTCACCAGGGTTCGCCCGCTGTCCGTCCGCTGATCTGGGCCACACCCCTGCCACCTGGCGGCCTGTGCAGGCGCCCCCCAGCTGCCTGAGGTGCCTGCGTCCTGTCCTCTCCGCAGAGCGCCTTTCTGCTCTGACTTGCGCTGCCAGCCTCCGGACAGACCAGGGAGGGGCGGAGGACAGAGGCAGGGTCTCCCAGGCCTGCGGCCTCCCCACAAGTGAGAGGTGTGGGCGTAGTAACTGCGCTCCCTGTGCATTAATTCAGTTCCCGTCTGGTTTCTAAGGGGCCTTGGGGCGCAGAGCAGGGACAGCCCGCGAGTTCAGTGGGAAGCGCAGGCCTCATTCTCAGCTCTGCCGTCCAACAGCTTCAGCCCCTGGCAGATTCAGGATTAGAGATCAGTTTCTCTGCTGTAAAACACAGGTAAGAAACGTGTGCCTCGGGCTGGGGATTTAGCTCAGCGGCATAAGCACCTGCCTTGCAAGCACGCAGTCGTGAGTTCGATCCCCAGTACCAAAAAAAAAAAAAGAAAGAAACGTGTGCCTCCTGGAGTTGCGACAGTCATTCCATCAGGGTAGTTTAACCCAGTGGAGCCCAGGGTCACTGTGCTCCATTTCACTTCTGGCTCAGCCACTCACTTCCTGCGTGATTCCAGGCGAGCTGCCTGACATTCTTAAGCCTTGTTTTCCTCCATGTAGATGGTCCTCGTGGACCGGCTGTCACCTCCCAGGGCAGGGGTTCTGTGAGCGGCAGGGCGCTTGCCCGGACCGGGCTGTGAAGACGCCGGCACCAGCGTGGCCTCTGCTCTCTTAACTAGGTTGCAGATGAATGCCAGGCGGGTGGGACCCAGTGTCCAGAGGTGAACTCTTCTCTTCACAAAGACTCCCTGTCTCTTCCCTTTTTTCTGGTGAAGAATGTTCGGGTGCACATTGACAGAGCGCCTCGGGGGGCAGCAGCTTAGGAGCTCTGAGTGTGCACATTTCCTCCACAGTGGAAGGGAAGGGGGAGCTGCAGGAGAAGTAGTCGGGGAAAGGGGCCAGGTGGCGCCCAGCACTGTCCACAGGGCAGCACGGAGGGACCTGGGTCCCTGTGCCCGTGGGGATCCTCGCTAGCCCACTCTTCCTTGTGCCCCTTACAGCACTGCCTGTGGCTGTTCAGAGACTGACCTTCACTGGGCGGAGGAGAAGGGAGCAGACAGCTCCAGCTGCAGGACAGTGTCCTCTTGGAGGCATCTTCGTTCTTTTTCTTTTGTGTCAACCAACTCACCAAAAAGAAGTTCAGTGGAAAAGACAGGGCAAGGCTTTATTTTAAAAAGAAGAAACAAGGAAAGCCACAGCCTCCAGGACACAATGACAAAAAGTGAGACTGTCCCAAGGGACCCAGAGAGACTTGGGCAATGGCTTCCTGCCCGGCTGCCACCCCCGCCTCTGCCCATGAGGAGCCGTCCTGACGCCCCCAGAGGTCTCCGCCACTGGTCAGGCCAGGAGCAAACCGAGGCCTTCCACGGCTTCATCGTGGTGCTGAAAGCTGAGTGCTCCCAGGCCAGTCTCAGTCCACAGAGTACCTTCGTGGCCCCACCCAGCAAATGTGAATCCAGCTTTCTGCAAGGGCCTCGCAGGCCGAAACGGAAGATCCGAGACAGGGAAAGGTATAAAGGAAAGGGGTTTCTCTTGGGAGACAGTCTTAGAGGGTGGTGAGGGCCTCAACTTTCCGTCTCTTCAGAAGGGATGGAAGCAGGCATGGGAGGAGGAGGGGCTGAACTGGTAGCAGCAGCCTCAGCCTCACAGCAGAAGGCTCACGGGGCTCTGCCTCTGGAACCCAAACACCTCCCTCAAGGCCCCCACTCCACCCTGAGGAATTAAGGGGGCACCCTATGAGCCGTGGGACGTGCGCAAACCAAGTAGAGCTGCGACCAGTGCTCAGGGTTCAGGTGCTGACTGACAGACTGACACGTGCCCCGACCCTCCCGCCTTCCTGAGCTCCTTCCCAGCTCCCGGCCTCCTCCCTCCGAGTGTCCTGCAGCACGTCCCCAGTTAGGTGTCCTCTCTACCCAACGGGCGGGCCTTCCCGCCCGAGGCCACCCCCATGGTCACAGCTGGTTTCTTGCACAATGCCGCTCTGAGCCTGGCTCACTAAATGACTGTGCTTAGAAGGGTGAGATTCTGTGGCTGACGGGGCTGGGGTAGGGAGTTCCTAACAGGTGCAAAACTTCCTTTTGGGGTGATGGGAACACCCCGGCACAGGTGGTGGTGACGGTTGCACACACTGCCAACACCCTTCTGTATCATCTACAAATTACACACGGAAAAGCGGCCCAAACGGTTACTTTTATGTTATATGTATATGACAATTAGAAGGGATGCTTAACCTTTGTGGAGGGGCGTTCCGTACTGAGAAAGCAGCAGTCTTACCTGCCTGCCATTTGGGGGTGGAAACCTGTAGCCCCTCCCCCAGCACTGGACCGAACAACAGGGCCTGACAGCTGCAAAGCCAGTGTCCACCACAGACCCCAGGGCGGAAGGGCATCGCTCGGGCTGATGAGCCTGCCCTGGCTGACGCTGGCTCCCTGCAGGCAGCGTGGAGATGCAGCTGAACGCTGTTATTAACGGAGCCAGAGACCTGCAGGCGGGCACTGACTTCCGGATTTCAGGAGATGGCTGATTCCAAACCCTGACCTGCCAGTGCTCAGCGCTCTCCTCTCCTGACGAAGACGGCGGCTTCCTTCTCAGTGGAAAGTCTGCAGAGAACACGTGAGGTGGTGACATCTGTGTGACATGGGACCTCGGGCCAGTGCACTTCTGCTGACTGGCGAGCCCCCTTCCCGGTGGTGTGTGCAGAGAGCTGGGTGCTGGGGATGGTGAGGGGAGCAGTGCTGGTGGGCGGCTGTGGCCCTGTACTGATGACACCCCAATTCAGGAAGTGCTCTGAGGGGGCTGGTGTGAGGGGGCTGGAATAGCTCTGCACACCTGCAAGAAGGAATCAGGGACTTGTCACAGCCGTGCTGGTGTGCACCGTAATCTGTGGAAATGTGAACACAAGCATACACGCACATGCACACCAGTGCTCTGTGGGAATGGAAACGGAAGCCAGGTCTCTCTCTAATGAAATACTTCTAACCATTTAGTTGTCTGAAAACCAGTGTACGCGCTGAAAACCATGGGTCACCTCTGAAGTGATTCCTGGCTGCCCAAGGCAACCCTGGGTGGCCCAGGTGTCAGTGCTCCCGGCTTCTGCTCCCGGGGACAGAGCCCTTGTGGTCCGCTGCCCACTGGCAGATGCCGCACGGCTGTGGGGAGTGGGGAGGCCTCAGCTGAACAGCCCCGGCCTGCAGGGGAGGGGCAGGGGATGAGGCCAGCCCAGCCTGGCCAGGGCAGAGAGAGCCCACCCCCAATCGCTGGCCTCTGCAGGGACACAGTAGGGCCACCACCCATCCCCAGGCTGAGACTCCCGACTTAGTGCTTCCTGTGGATGGACCCAGAGGAGAAGGGACGCCGGGCTCTGGGCCCAGGGAGAGAAGGGGACACCATGGAGACAGGGAGCGCACTGGGACTGTCCTCAGCTTCTGCTTTAGGGCACAAGAACATTTCCTGTTGTCAACACATCGAAAATAAAACAAGATTCGGGCAGATCCAAGAGACACTTGGGAGACCTGAGGCTGCCTTGCGGCTGGCTAGACGGATGGGGGAGAAGGGCCGGGCTCACTGACTGCGGCTGGGGCTGGGGGCTGCCTCAGCGACTCCCACTCTGGGCAGCACAGAACGCTGAACCGTGTGCGACAGTCACTTGGCTCTGCCTGAGCCAGAGGGAGACACTTCCGTGGCCTTGGTGACGCCTCTGCAGCTGCTGCCCACAGGGCTGTGTGTGCAGCGAGGCTCAGAGCTGTCTCAGCCCCGAGGAAGCAGTCGGAGGTGCTGGCACCCATGCTGCCCTCAGGCCAGTGGGACCAGTGCGAGGTGTGGGCTCCGTTACGGGCTGCACTGCAGATGCAGAGACCGCAGGGAGCAGCCAGGGGCTTGCGTTAGAAAGGAGTACCGTTTCTGACGTTTCTGACGCCTTGCTTTTTTGTTGACTAAGAAAAATAATTGCTAGCCTCTTTCTTTCCTTTGCTGTCCTGCTCTGTTTCATCTTGTTTGTTTGTTTTGTTTGTGATATGGGAGACAATTTGAGCAACTCCCCTTGAATGCGAAACAATTGCTGCAGCTTTGATTCTTTGTAGACTTATACTGATATGTAGAGAGCTGGCTAGGGTATTTCTCTCTTCAGTTGGCTCTAAGCATTGCAAATAAGGCTAGCCAGGTGCTGGTATGTAGTCTCTAAAGCCATCAGACAGCCTCCTGTTTCCTCAAATAGTGCTCTTTGTAAAATATATGGGCACAGCGGGATGGTAGAGCCAGTCAGCTCCAGGAATGTCACCTGGGTATGAGCCTCAAGGTAAAAAGGGTGTGACTTCCCGGGGCACAAAAGTTCACATATCAGAAACTGAAGCAACAGCCACCAAAAACAATTCAGTT
The DNA here is from genome assembly GCA_004027295.1 of Dolichotis patagonum. Lineage (NCBI taxonomy): Eukaryota > Metazoa > Chordata > Mammalia > Rodentia > Caviidae > Dolichotis > Dolichotis patagonum. Next base: position 23,099 of record PVJX010019394.1, on the reverse strand, counting down.
GCTTCCTTAGTTGAATCATGCAAATTGACCCTTCTGCATATCTTTATCTCTGGATTTTGCAGAGATGCCTTTCTTCCACCTGGCCAGCCAGCTTGAGTTACTCACGTAATTCCCGCCATCCTCACTGTCACTCATCCTCCAGCCACCCCCTTCTTCACAGGATAATCAATTCTGGGAGAGGCCTCATGGGGATTGGATTTAGGACCCTGTGGCTGCCCTTAACTTGCAATATGTCTTGGTGTCTTTACCCTCACCTGGGTTGCATAAGAAGTGGTAGATTGAACTCTCTGGGATTCCAATGACATCTCAATGGGATTACAAATTTAACTTTCTGGGTTGTGAGGAGGACTAGAACAGGGATTACAATACGTGGATGACTGTACTCAGTATTTGGGTTTAAACTCAAATTGTCTTCCATATGGCAAGATTGTGGATTGCACCCAAGGCCTCCACACTAAGCCACATCCCAAGCTCTTAATTAAATTTTTGAAACAGGGTCTCATTAGGTTGCTAAGTGGCCCGGGCTGTTTTGAACTCATCGTCCTCCTGCCTCAGTCTCCCAGAGTGCTGAGATAATAGGCGTGTGCCACTGGGCCTGGGCTATTTTTTGAGCTAAAGTTCCATTTCTAGGTTCACAGAACCTGCCTGAAGAACACATCGCTGGAGGCCACCATGGTCCTTCCCGGGGTCATTGGCCCCTACGGGAGCTGTCACCACGACCTGACGAGAGGCTCTCAGCGTCCTGAGGCACCAAACACAGACCTGAAGACGCCTCCTGGGTTGGCGGTCTTTGGAAGGCAGCCCTGGATGTGTCTCCCTCACTGAGGGTGGAGGCAGTTGTCTCTGGTGTGTCACTGGGTTCTGTGACCACTCTCGTATGCTATCTGTTCAGGGACATCTGGGCACAAGGCCACTTTAAGCGCAGAGCCTCTCTCTGGGGCAGAGGGAGGAAGACTGGTTTCCGGCAAGGGGGATGGAAATGAAGTCTCCCGGGGCACAGGCTGGCGGGAGCTCAGCTCCTTAACTCAGGCTCCTCAGGGACACAGTCTAGCCAGGCCAGCATCTGGCCACCGCGCTGCAGCCACAGCCTCGCCAGGACGAGGACGACCACTCCTCCTGCAGGGAGGCGCCCACCATTGCCCCCTTCAACGCCTGGCCTGCTCTTGCAACAGTTTTCAAAGTTCGGGATTGGCCCTGACTTGCAGCTCGGGGTTGAAGTTGCCCAATCGGAGAGCGGAGCACTGAGGCACAGGACTCCCACCACCCTCATCCTGCAGCCCAGGCCCAGCCCACGCCCTTCCCACCGACCCACGTGGCAGCCACCGGAGGTTGTGGAGGAAAACGTGAACAGTGAAGTTGGCCGTTTGTTCCGCTTCCTCTCCCCTCAGGACTGCTCTTGTCTCTTCCATTTCCTGAGTCGCTGCCCTACTTTAACGGACCTCTCTGACGGCCAGCCCGCAGCCCCTCCTCAGCCCTTTCCCATTTGTATCTTCTCTTAAACACAGACTATCGATAGCGCAGCTGGCTGGAAATCTGTGTGAGGACATTGGTGAAAGGGCGCTGGGCTGTGCATGATGTCAGAGAAGAATGACAGGAAGTATAAAATGCACCGACCCTGGACAGCAATGAGAAAGCAATTGATGACCTCAGCTTCCTGTCCAGGGGATGTGAGGTGCACCCACGGGAAATCTGCCTAAGAGCCGCTCTCCAAGTGTCCTGGGGGAGAGATGGCTGCTGTCCAGCCTGGACTCCAGGAAATGAGGTGCAATTCCTTTTAGTGTTCACTACGGGGAAGGGAAGAAACTCGAGATTCTTAAAAGGGAGATTCTTAAGGGGAAGGATAGAGACATCACAACTCACTTTCGCTTGCAGGTGCCTGGTGCCTGCTGTCACCCATGTGTTGGTTTTGAAATTCCTGTGGTCTGGGAGCAGGTGGCAGGACACTAATGCCACTAACCTCTGCATTTCCAAGCTCCTTTACGTTCCCAAATGTCATCAAACTCCTGGGCTCTGGGATGCCTCGGGACAGGGACCCTAACCCTAACCCAAATGTTTACCTGTTGTTGCTTTCAGAAAAACACCAAGGGAAAAACACTCTAAACCACGTCTGAGTCCGATAGCTTACTATTTCCTTGAGCTGGGCTAAGTGGCTGGGTTAAGGAAAATGACAGCCTTGGGAAACCGTCTGGAGAGGCTGGAGATGGGAAGGGAGGAGGACACGGGAGAGTGGGGAGATGGCTCCAAAGGACAGAGTGCAAGCTCCGCTACACTGCGACCGGACGGGTCCCAGACCCTGCAGCTACTCAGGAAGCCCAGGCAGGACAAGAAAGCTGAAAACCCCTTTTCTGAGCTGTCACATTCTGTTCAGCCCAGCGGTTCCGAGTGTGGTTCAGAGCAGCCAGGAGACCAGAGGCGGGCTGGGCCCAGCTCCAGAGCACAAAGAAGGGACGACCTGCAGCCTCTAGCCACTGCCATGGGCCAGTCAGCCAGCCGTGTCCCTGCCACCCGGCTGGCTGCAGCACTGTCTTGATTGGCATGAGCACAGCACGCATCCCCACTCTGCCGGCTTTCCTGGCGAGACAGCCGAGTCTCCAAAGACAGCAGGTAGCTTGTGGCACGAGGTCTGTTTCCTGTTGATGTAGCTCTGATCCTGTCTCTCGGTGCGGAGGGGTGGTGTGTGTGGCAGCTCAGAAGGCGCAGGACGCTGGTGCAGGTGCCTGACGCTGCCTCTGGGGCTGCTCCCTGTAGGCTCTGGACCTGGCTCCTCCTTCTCCACTCCTCTCTTTAATGATGTCTCGTCTAAGTTTGCCTCTTTCCCTCCTGTTTTTGCCACTTTCTCCCCACCCTTCCCCCTCTTTTTCTGCCTTTCAGTTGTTCATGTTGGACTGAGTGCCAAGCTGTGTCTCTGAAAAGTACAAAATGTCCCCTTTTCAGGCGGAACCAAGCAGGCTTTGTCACTCGGGGACCTGGTGGCTTTGTTCCCTGTGGGTGAGGGGTCTCTGGCCTGGGGTGTGGCCTTTTGGGGGTAGGCACAGTGTTCCCCTTGGGCTCACCCTTCGAAGCTGCTGGAAAGCCAGCTGGGGACATGAACAGGTGCTACCAGGACATAAATGAGACATTAATTTCTGTAAAAAGGAAACATTTCATTAAACTCCCAATTTTAAACTTTTGCAAACATGAAACATATGGCTCTAAAAAGCTCAGACCCGTGGCCCTGAAGCAAGGCCAGCAGATCGCTGTAGCTGCTGGTTTCAAACAGGAGCCTAAAGAGAATTCTTTCTGTGGTCTGTTGGCCATTTTAGAACTTTGGAAATGGAATGATCAATTCATCAGAAAGAAATAGCAGGTGAGTATGGCGGACTTTAGGGGGCCTGCAGGGGAGAGACCCTGGCATGTTGGGACCTGCACTGTGCAGTTGACTTGGGGTGCCGGGAGAACAAAGAGCTCCTCCCCTCTCTGGGGGCGGCTGAGAGTGTGGCAGACTTTCGGCAGCCCGAAGGAGAGAGACCCTGGCACATCGGGACCTGCACCGTGCGGTAGACTTGGGGTGCCGGGAGAACAAGGAACTCTTCCTGTCTCTGGGGGCGACTGTGATCCTGCCTGCGTGTGGGCTGAGAATCAGACATCTCATGTCGTCCTGTCCTCCATCCCGTGTGCCCCCACCCCCTCCTCCCTGCTTAGCAAGTGGGAGCCGGTGAACTACACATCTTGTGAAAAGATTGGCTATGATATTTAGTATGAGCTCTCCATATGCAAAGATAAGGACAACCATTTGTAGGAAAACAAGAGACAATATGACAGATAGTGAAGATCTCTGGTTGTCTAGCTTTGAAATTTATGCTTTCTTATGCCCCATTCTGTTCTCTTGTGTTTAATTTTACTCCCTTTTAAAATAAAATAAAATTAAAAAAAAAAAGCTCAGACCCAGAACTGAAAGCATGACAAGCTGATTACAGTTTGCATTTCCTTCAAATCTACTAACGACACCTTTAAATCTTTGAATGATTCAGACTTGTGGCTGGATTGCTCTGAATTTATTTTCTCCTTAAATGCCTCCCAAGGCCTCTGCAGTCTGTGCTTCCCGGGTCTCCAGGGGAGGCAGCTCTGGGGCCAGCCCCAGGCTTCCTCCTCCTCTCAGCGAACCAGGACGAGCCAGGACACCTTGTGAAACAGCGGCTGCACCTGGCTTCCCTCAGGGCCACACTGAGAAGCCCTCCAGGGCTGCGGTCGCCCAATAACTCCACCGACTGCTCCACCAGGAAGTCACGGCTGCTGGGACTCCGGGCCACTTGGAAGGAAGGAGATGCATTATTCATGAAGGGACCCGGCTCAGCCTGCTGGCTCCGCATCTGTGACTGGCCACTAATTGCTGGTGGCCTCTGCCTGGGTCGGCTCAGCGACAGGAGGGCAGCAGCTGCGCTCAGCCCTGCTCCGGCCCGGCTTCTTCTGCCCGGGAGGCAGCTCCATGGCTCCTAATTCCACGCAAACGGAGGCGTCCTGTTTTCTCCATTCCATTACAGAACTGAATGATTTCTTTTAAAGCAGGAGCCAGTTAAACTTTGGTGATGTCATAGAGCTCACCAGTTCTCCAGATGAGATAACTTCCTCTTGGCCGCTCTCTCTCCTGCTGCTTCTTGACTAAGGTTTGTGCCGTGGCCTAGGGCTGCCACAGGCCGGGGCTCACAGAACAGAAACTCACTTTCCAGGCCCGGGGCACTCAGTCGGGTGTCAGGGTGGGGTACGCTTGGTTCCCAGAAGGGCGGGAGCGCCAGGCCTGTCTCCTGGGCTCCTAAATGGCCACCTCCTCCCCATCTCATGTTCTGCCCCCTGCTCGACCTGTCCAAACCTATGCTCCTCCAAGGGGTGTGGGGAAAGTTAGGCGGTGCCCACCCTAATGACCTCGCTTAGTCCCCTCTGCGCAGACCTCATCTCCGAGTACAGGCAGGCGCACTGAGGCACTGGGGAGTTAGGACTCCAGCGTGTGAATTTTAGGGAAGGGGGGCATGGTTTGGAGCTGAAGTGGCCCCAAAGCCTCACGTGTATGCATGGTGACTGAACTTCAAGGGCGCCGTGGCCGGCTCTCTAGAGAGAGGGGCCTGGCTGGAGATGGTCACTTGCTGTGACCCGAAAGGGTGGGTGTTCTTGTCCCCAGCTCCGCCCTTCTCTCTCTGCTACCTGGCTTCTGAGATGTGAGCAACTGTCCCCTGCCAGGCCCCAGTTCCTGTGCCCATACTTGGAGTCAGGGTCTTATAGGCCCTTAGGGTGGGCGCTGGCCTAACATTACCCATACCCTTGACAAAGAGGTGGTTTGGACACAGACTGTGCACAGGGCCCTTCCACCAGGCCCTGTCTGCCTTGGAGCCTACCGATCACCTGTGACCCCAAACGTACCTCTGCTCCAAGCTGTGAGTGCTGGGAGCTGTGTCTCAGCTAAGAGGAAAGTGACCGCGACTGTGTGTAAACCCAGGCCTCTGTAAGTGTTGGCTGTAACACCTACAAGCTTGCCCCTAAAATGCTTAAGGAGAGTGTATGCCTTTTCTCCCAAGGGGAAATGGTATGCAAGTAGCTTCTTGGAACTCGTGGCCAGATGAACTGAAACCTTAAGCTTTCTGTGACAGTTTCCCTTCACAGTCAGTGACCCTAGTGTGAGGGCATAAATGGCCCGTGGGGCCTGTGGGGCAGATTCCCGTTAGGATCCATCCTGCCCCTCCTGTCAGAAGCAAAGGAGGCTTTCAACTGTGTGTCCCTCCTCCCTGAGCACACCGCCCGACCCTGGGCTCCAAATTCAGATGGCTGCTTTCCTGATTCTAGACCAGCACCCTTCTCCACTGCAGGCCCCCCGAGTACCCAGGTCTTCCGGGAGGAGACGGGAGGGGTGGGCAGCTCATCCCAGACCAACACTTTCTCGGCCTCTCCCCGGCCTCCACCCTGCTCCGACTTCTCCTCAGCCCTGGTCCACACCACCATCGTGGTCCCATTGTCTCTCTCTCCTCCTCTTCCTTATTCTCCCAATGCAGGATAACTTCCGTGTTCTTCCCCAGGAACAACGGCAGGTGGCAGCTTTAGTAACACCCTTGCGTGCCTGATGGTCCTCTCCCAGCCTGCTCTCCCTCGGGGAGTCCCTGTCTCACAGCCTGGACCAACACAGCACTGCCGGGGCTCGAGGGTCTGCATCTCCCAGGTGTGTGCTGGGATTTAACCTCCAGGGCAGCAGGATTAAGAGGCACAGCTTCCAGGAAGTGACTCCCAAGGCTCTGCCCTTGTAAGAGGGCCTTGGGCTGCTGCCCGGCCCTCTCCTCTGCCACCAAAGGAGGACACTGGCAGAATGTGCCATCTCGGAACCAGAGAGCCAACCATCATACGACACAGAGTCTGCTAGTGTCTCAGCATCGGCTTTCTGGGACCCAGACTGTGAGGGACAGATCTGTGCTCTTCACAGCTGACCCTCGGTGTGGTGACAGCTTACAGCAGCAGAAATGGGGTGACGGCACCCATCTCACCAGGCCACGGATCTCCAGTGTCACAGGGAAGGAGCAGTGACAGCCTCCCTTACCTGTCACTAGGAGGCTGAGCTCCCGGGTCAGGAGCCCTGCATGTCCCCCTGCATGGGCATCGTGGACACTCCCAGGCTCCTGTCTGCTCCTACACACAGAGGGTACTAAGATCAGCTGTGTGTGAACTCTGGGCGCCAGTGTTTTAGGTGCTTTCATCCTGTGCCAGTCAGAGTTCTTAGCTGCAAGAAACAAATCCGTCTGTGTGGATTTCAGTACAAAAGGGTTTTTGCTGAAGGAAAGCAGGCAGCTCCTTGAATCGGGGAGTATCAGACAACTGGACTTGAGAACAGGCCTGGCCAAAGGGGACAGAAAAGCAGCCAGGGCTACAGTCAAACTCCGCCCTCAAGCCAGGGCACTTGCTGTCCAGCACACACTGCCTCTCCGGGTGCTGCCAGCTCCGCTGGGCACAAAGGCCTGCCTGTGTCCCGGCTCCCAGGGGTGCGTGCCCCTCCCCCACGCTCCCAGCCTCAGCTCACAGGGCAGACTGGGTGTGTGTCTGACCGGCTCAGTGGGTGTTACGGTCCACGTTGCCAGGAGAATCTTCACCTGGCCCTCCAAAGTCATGCTCTGTGAGGCGCAGAAGGCAAGGGAAGAGGTCAGGAGACAAGAACCAGGGGAGGAAAGTTTCCATGCCATGGGTGTCACGGGCCTGTGGGCAGGTGTGACCATGCCCAGGGTGTGAGGACTGTCAGCAGACACAGTGTCCAGGAGGCAGAGGCAGCGTCAGCGGCAGGGCCCAGCACCAGCCCAGCATGGACCATGAGGCAGCTGGTGCAGGGCTGTCCCAGCGTCGAGACTGCTGAAATGTGTCTGCCCTGTGTGCAGGCAACGCGTTCAAGCTCTAAGGAACAAAACCCCAGGCCGTGTGGATCTGTGGTGTGGCCACCCACGGTGGGCACCGTGGGTCCCCTGCTGACCAGGCTCTTTCAGAAGGCCCTGCCCCTGTGCTCGGGTCGTGGGCACCCCTGCAGCCTGCCCGGTGTGAGGCCGTCTTTGAGCCTTCGAGGGTCACGCGGGCCCGCCTCCAGCGCGGCAGAGGCTGCAGATAGTGCCCAGAAGCCCATCTCCAAGGCGGTCTCCTTGCTTGCTGAGCACCGGAGCAAGCAAGGCCTCTCGCTCCATTCGGCGTCGGGCTGTTCGCCCCGGGCGCCGCGCCCCCTAGTGGTGCAAAGCCTGGGAAGGTTCTGCGGCGGCTCCACTCCTCAGGGCCATGGCCTGGTCAGGGCCGGTGCCAGGGAGCAGCTCTGCCTGCTCTGGCAATCTCTCAGTGAGAAAAGGCCTCTGGGACGCGCGCTGCTGGAAAACAAGGACTCTTTCGCAGGCCCCGCTCTCCCAGCTTGGTGTGGACACTGCCCCAGCCCAGGCCCCACTGGGCTGCCCCACTGACTCCCGGTGAGGGCCCAGGCCCCAGAGAGTGCCCTTCACTGATGGCAAATGACAGCCACTGGGGCCCAGCTTGGGCCTGTGGCTCCGGCCACTTGTCCCTCTCCTTGTTCTGACAGGGTTCCCAGAAAGCTTGCTTTATCGTCAGGCAGCTCCAGCTCCACCAAGACCCACTCGTTACCTGTGTGACCTTCAAAAACTAACTCAGCCCTGGGGAGCCTGTTCTCATCTGAAAAGTGGGGTTTGGGATTGTTGTGAGAACCAAGGAAACATCTACCCGAACTTCTTACGTGTATTCCACACACACGGTACACACAGGTGCCTGCACGCAGCAGGGCTGGCTGTTTCTCTAAACTGTCACAGCCCACGCTGTCCCCTCTCTGTGCCCTCACATGCCATGGGGTGGGACCCCACCTGTGCCATTATCTCCCAGAGATGCCCACACACAGACTCCTGCTCCTGAGGTCTGCACTTCTGTTTGGCAGGTCTTTTTTCCATTTTGCTTTGGTTTGCTTATAAATGACACTGGCATTCTGATCACTGGGACTTCTGTGCTTTGGTGGGACACAAGCTCACCTGACCCAGAGACTCCCTGTTCCCACCACTGGCCAAAAGCAGTGGTAAAACTACTTGTGGGTGCCCAGCAGGGCGCACATGGCAACGGTGGCCAGCCAGCAGGGAAGGGGTTCAGGTCTCCATCAGCTTCTACCCAGGGTGTGAAGGAGCAGCCCAGCCTCAGGAGGAACTCTGCCCCAGGACCCCAGCAAATCCACACAGCAGTGAGCACCTGGACCAATACCTGTGGGCAACCCAGGAGAGGAAGCAGAGCAACACTTGAGAACCGGGGACAGGAAGTGGGCAGTGACCCCACCTGGTGCAGAATCTTCTGAGTGAAGGTGTCGCGGCCAGGGGCTCTGGGTGGTTTGGCACCTCTCTGGTCTCCGTCCGAGTGCACAATCAGAAAGGAATGTGGGTTAGAAACTGACCTGGACGCTGGTCTCTGGAAGCTAGAGGTCCTTCACAGCCCACACCACATCATTCACGTGTGGGAAGAGCACACAAACTGTCCCCACAGACCCCAGGCCACGCTGCAGGTTACAGATGCCCTGAGCTGAAGAAGCAGGACACTTGCCTCTTTCTCCTCCCATCCAGACGTCCCTCGCCTTGGTCGGTGTGTGACTGACAGTAAGAGGCACAAGCACACTTTACTGTAAGATGACAAAATGCCACTGGACTGGAATGCTGGCTAGGCCAGGAATGTTCTGCATAGGTCAGGGGAGAGGTCACTGAGAGACAGTGGTTTTTGCGAAGTCGTGGCCAGGTGAGGGTGTGGTTCCTTGGTGATTTAGGGAGGAGGGCTGCACAGTGATAAAATGGCCCCGAGCCAGACTGTCTCTCCAGGCCTGAGAACTAGGAAGGGTGTGACTCAGAAGGCGGCCAGACACACAGGGCTTGAGCAGGTTTCTAGGAGGGAGAGACAGAAGGGGCTGTTTGTGCAAGTTCTGTAGCGACATGGGTAGGGTGTGATCAGGACATGGTCTCCACTTCTCTGCAGAGAAGCTGACTCTGGAAAAGGCTGGCTCTGGGGACATCAGGCACACAATCTGGACGAGGCGAGGCTGGGCTGTCCCGTAGATACCCCAGCGGACACACTGGGTAGGAGCTGGACCCTGCAGCCTTGCAACCAGCAGAGCTCAAAATACTGATCTAAAAATCTACAAGCACAAGAGAGCATGCCCCCCACTTCTTGGTGAGATCAGGCCCACTGCGTGTAACCCTTCCCACCTCCCCTGGACTGTGCCTTGCACTGGATATTTACATCAGCAGCAGTGTCCCTCCAGCTCACCATCTGTCCCATCCACTTTCATAAACACCGCCCCCTAGAAAGAGGGGTGACAACAGAGCTCATCTAAGGACGACTGAGGGTATGTCCTCTTGCATTGAGTGTCAGTGAAGAGGGCAGGTGGGGGACAGCTCTCAGCGTACCAGGCTGTGACACGCACCCCATGGGACTCCAACAGCAACCCTGGCAGAGTGAGATGAGCAGGAGCCAGAGCCTCTGCTCGCCTGGGACGCGGCGAGGGACACTGTGGCTGGATGGCAGACAGGAGCACGTCCTCCTCCGCAGCGAGGGCGTGCTGGCCTCACCTCCCTAGCCGCTCCTCAGCTGGACCTGGCTCTTTGCTGAGCTGCATCAGAAAGGCAGCCTGGTCCTGCCGGTCCCCATGGGGCTGTCTCCAGGCCGGCAGCTCCTGGGCTGACCGAGGGCCTCCTCCAGCCCAGGGTTCGCAGGAATTGGCCAAGGCCAGAGCTTCCACACAGGGGGAGGGACGAAATCCAGCACACGCAGAGAACACGCAGAGCTGCTAGAATCAAATGTACCACGCAAACAGAGCTTTATTACTTAAGTTTTGACGAGCATTCAGAAAAAGTCTAAAATGTGGTCAATTTACGCAAAGAGATTTAAAGATATTAAAATGTTTGTTTTCCCTGTATTTCTATAATACACTGAAAATTACAACAATGAAGTCCCTCATAAATTTTAGTGTACCACATACATATATGCTGAAGATTAATCTTCTATGTCAAGTAATTTAATTGTTTTAAATATTATTTAAAGTTTACATTCTACTGTTTCCTCCCACAAAGAATGGCCTTTATTATGTTTAAACAACTTAGATTATTAAAATTACTTCAAGGAGTCCACTGGAATGAATTGAGACATTTTAACAAGCTGATTCAGAAGCAAAGATCACTTTTTGTACCTCTTTTAATGCCTAGAAATATGGCCCCTTAGAAGCGACACACACCTCTAAGCACTTGTAAGAGGAAGGTGTGTGGTGACCCTCAAGATAATAAACCATTTCTCAGGTCTGAAAATGACCCCACAGCAGTGAGGAGCCGGAGCCTAGCAGGGGCGCCCCAGTGCTTCAGTGACCACTGACTTCCAGGGAAAGCAGAGGGGCTGACCTGCTTCTGTGACCAAGGGCGGGAGAAAGACAGGGCTCCCGAAGACCCCGTGCCTCCAGGAAGCGTTGGGAGTGGGTGCTGTCGGGAGTACAGGGTGTGGGCAGGGCTTTGTGAGACCAGTGTGAGACTGCAGGCATCGGACGTGAGCACAGCAAGGCAGTCCTGACACAAAAGCAAGCAGTGACAGAAGTTTTATTTAAGTAGTGAAGCGTTTACAGTGTTTTTTCTGCCATAATTATGTCTGTTTACCATGTCTAGATATGTCCTTATTTCTGTCTGGATAAGTGCCAGGGGCTGACCAGACCCTCAGATATCTGTGGGGGACAGTGCAGAATAAAGACAAGGACCAAAGACAGTATTTGAGGCACAAGGGGATGGGAGGAACCTGCATTCTCCCAACACCATGGTGGTCCGCGTTTATTAGCACAGGAAGAGACAGAGTACTTTTCCTGGGAAGACAACTGTGGTAGATAGGGAAACACGAATGGGTCTTCCCTATGCCCACCTGCCTCCATGCTGCACACTGTCCTCTGTAACATCTACAGAGGAGCACTGTAAGCACCTAAGCAAGGAGCACTGTGGGAACCAACTTTCCCTGCACAGCCAAGAAGCACGGCGGCCTTCTACATACTTCTTTGTTTCCCTGGTCAAGATCTCAGAGGCCTTGAGACCATGGGATCCCAGTCATGTAGCCTGGTCCTCAGCACAGTAAAATATTTTGTATCCCCTGGTCCCCAAAAGCTACGCACCCAAGATAAAAATGTGGAAGTTCTACTTTGGCCAAGTGATGCTGGAAGGAAGTACTAACAGTGAAAACAGGACAGGTGGTTAGCACCAGCAGAGCACTGTGATGGCCTGGACAATGGCGACTGAGTGAGTAGAAGACGGTCCAGGCAGCTGCACGGGAGCCAAGAAGCCAGACGAGGAAATACTGTGCGTTACAACTGTGGATTATTCCTTGTCCCGAAAAGACACGCCACCTACAAAAACTCAATCACACACGAAATATGAAACCTGTAGAATCAAAACTCACAATAAAGAATACAAAGATTTTAAGCGATGATAATAGGATGAAATACTCTAATGATAAGCCAATAGGTTAGGTTCTGTAGGTCATGGAAAACCTAACACGTCATTCCTGCAAAAGATACCAAGTTTCAAAGATAAAAATTCATCAGAAAGGGACTTAAAAGTTTGCCATTAAAAAATATCAGTCTCACATTGTGGCCCAGTTTTGAAATATACTCATCTACACAATGAAAATTCAACTGGTCAAAAAGTCACATCCTTTCTTTTTTCTTTAGTACAGGAAGAATACTAAAACTTGGGAAAGAAGGATACTGAAAGAGTAGGAATTATTCAGAATCATACTACACTGGTAAATTATTAAACTTAACCACAGAAGGAATAGACTTGATGTTTTAGAATAAGCTTAACTGAATATGCAATAAAAATTTTATAATCACTGCTTATATGTTTATCAGCTCTTTAAGGTGTTTCAAAACTTTAAGAGACTAATGTACACTAAATTTATTCTCACAGTTTAAAATTTTCCAAAAAATTTACTTAGCCAATTTTGTTACTCTTTTTTTTTTTTTAAATCGGTACAGGGGATCAAACTCACGACCGAGCGCTTCCAAGGCAGGCGTTATCTGTTCCTTCCGAACATGGTAATCTGCCTGTTTTTAAAGACGAATTGTAGCTTATCAAGAACCCTATTTAACACGTGAAGCACCTGTGTGACGGCACGTACTACATGACTGGATGACACACTCTGACCACACAACTGCAGCGCTGTTGGACGTGTATGTCCCGGAGGAAGAAAGGCTCGAGCGATGGCTCGGGAAAAATGAAGACGCAAAGGGCAGTGCATCAGAAAAGCCCTATGACCAATCACCCGATCCTGAGGAAAACCACGGGATTGTAAGGACGCCTCTCAAAAGACAAAAGCATCTGTCTTGTGCATGAGGATAAACATAAAGGTGATATCTGAAAAATCATGATTTTGGAAGCCATTCCGAATGATAATATTCAATACACTTAGTGCAGCCGGGGTGAAAAAAAGATGAAAAGGCAGAAACCTTTCTGGGGGTGTCAGGTATTCTACCTGCAAAGTTAAACTCAGCGTTGGCCCATCTGTCACAAGTGCTGGTGTCACGCTGCTCTAATCTGGTCATTCACTGGGAGGTGCCCTGCGGGGCACAGTGGCGCAGGAGCTGGCACTCACTACTCCTATGGATGCCGTGCTGAGCTTGAGGGCACAGTGCTGTGCTGTCGAATCATGGCTTTTTTCTCATCTCTTCATCCCAGTCAAAGTCTAATGTATCATCATCTAGTTCTGGTAAAGTGAAGAGAGAATTTTTGGACAGATTCGGTTTCTCGGCGGAGGCCTGTAGCTGGAAGGACTTCCGTCTGCTGCCAAGCCCTGGTGCTGAGGCTGCGTGAGGAGGGCTGGGGCCGTGGTGGGTCCAGGTGTTCCTTCCAGCAGCGTGTGGACACTCAGACGGAGGCTCCGCGGGCGGGGTGAAGGAGAACCTCGCCAAGGCGGCCAGCGTGCCGGCATGCACCTTGCGACCTCTGGCACTGCAGGGAGCGTTCTGCTCTCCGGGAGGATGTGCCTGGTTGCCGGGCTCCAGCTCAGGGTCGAGGTCTCTCTCCTCTCTGCACTCGTCTTCCTGGCATGGCTGCTGTGACCACTGCTTTGTCTCACCCTGGGCCTCCCTGAAGCCTCTGCTCGCCAAGGTGGACACCAATCTCTCGGGACTCTTCACGGTGGCGACGGCTTCTGTCCTGGACCCCTGCTGGGGAGTTCTCAGACCAGGACTTACCATTTCAGTGGGGTCGCAGGACATACGGCCGTGGCCCTTGGGCAAGTGGGTCAGTTTTGACTTCTTCTTGAAAGTAAACTTTGCCAGCTTGGCCACGGGGGGCTCTGGTGTCTCGGCGCTCTCAGGGGACTTGGGTCTCTTTCTGGCAGACGTTCCTGATGTGCCTTCTGGGCCGTATGCAGCAGCAGACTGCAGAGGGGATGGGGCCCGGAGCTGGGCTGGAGCTGGGCCAGGGCGTGTGTCCAGCACCAGGGTGCCCTCCGGCTGCCACCTGTGTGGCCTGCCAGGGACACTAGGAGTGTCTGGCTCCTCCTCAGCTGTGGCCGCCTCAGATCTGGATGCTTCCCTTTCTATCCCTCTATCCTGAGCTCTGGGTGGCTGCAGGGGGGCAGTGGTGGCTTCCTGTGATTGGAGCGGACCAGCTGCTAATGGGCTCCAGTGGCCTGGTTGACTCTTTCCCTGGACCCGAGATCTGCTGTCAGAGACTTCCAAAGCCGTGCTTTCCTCTGCTGTTTGGGGACCAGGAGATACAAGAGCAGTGTTTCTAGGTCCTGTCTGCTGAGCAGCCATGAGGTCGTCTGGATCCTGGCTGTGGTCTCTGCTCATGGACCTACTGGGCCCCAGATCAGGCAAGGGGTCTGGAGCTGGGGTTCCCCAGGTGCTGCCTCTGGACGACAAGGAACTCAGCCTGCAGCTCTGTTCCTGTTGTGTCGAAGTCCTCAACTCCACTTTGTCCCCCAGGTCCTCTCCGGAGAACCCTGGCATGGCCTCAGCCTCTGCCTCCCCTGCTTGAGGTTGGGACAGATGCACATTCTGATTCTGGAGCCTGGTACAGACAGAAGGAAAATGTGATCAAGGGGTGCAGAATGAGCCATAATTTCCCACCTGCTTAGGCCCTAAGATGCCATTCAGAGGATTCAGGTCAACATCACCCCAGGTGAACATGGCAAAGCTTCCGGAGCAGCAGAGGGAATCACCCTTTTAGAAACATCAGTGCAGATCGCGGCGCTCTGACAGGCACTCTGCGCTACCCTCAACTGGAGCCAAAGGAAGGAGAGAAAAGGCCGGCTGTGCAGACGGAAGGTCCATGTGGACACCGCACCCTGCGGGGCTGTGATGTCATTCCGATACAGAGTCCAAACCTCTGTCCTCACCACAGCTCAGCAACACTCACTCTTGACACACTGCATGAATGGAAGGACCTGCTCCAGGGGCAGGCGCTATATGTGGCGAGGCCTTGTGAACACCTGCAGGTGCCTCCCGTGACCCTGACCCGAGGAAAAACCACATCCAGAAGCAGACGAGACAACTCGCCCACGATTCACGTGGTGTTTATTTAGTGACACTGGGGTTTGAATGCAGGGCCTGAGCTACACCCCCAGTCGTGTGTGTGTGTGTGTGTGTGTGTGTGTGTATGTGTGTGTGTGTATGTGTGTGTGTGTGTGTGTGCGTGTGTGTTAACTCTGAGACAAGGCCCCTCTGAGTTGGCCAGGCTGGCACTGGACATGCCATACCTGATTCTCTGAGAGCCGGGATCACAGGCAGGACCTATGCCGGGCTGGCTCCACTGTTTTAATGTGACGCTTCCTCAGAAATCAAGTTCTCCTCACGCACAGCTTCTGCAGTTTGCCTTCCTGCAGGACAGTGCCTCTGGCTTCTGCTTTGAAGTAGATGAGAAGGCCACTACTTCAGCAGATTGTCAATGGTAATGTGTTTTGCAGAGGTGAAGTCTGATGAAAATACTAGTGATTTTAGAAATACCAGGGGCCAGCAGGGTAAATCCAGCCCGGAAGGCTGTGCTGCCTGCGGTTATGAGCTAGAGTGCGCCGGAGCCAGGAGGAGGCCAGCAGGAGACTGAGTGGAACAGCAAGGTTTCCACCGGGGGGCCCAGCACTGCAGCTGTGGCTGCCCCTTCCACACGCACTCCGCGCCCCAGGCCCCTCCCTGGCCACGCAGACGCCTGGTGCAGTCCTGCCATTCCCTCTCCTACGCCCTAGGGGTGCCCCAGTACTTAGAGGACCACAAACTCTGCCTCAGGCCAGCTCCTGTCAGCGAGGAAGGCATGTGGTCACTGAGTACCGAGACACATGGCTTCCTGCTGTCCACACTGTCACTCCCGGGCTGTTGGCCCAGCTGGCCTGTGTGTGGCAGGGAGAAGCCTCTCCTGGGCACCTGCACCTCGGACCCTATCCGGGGAGCACTCATCAGGGGCTGATCTTTTTGTCTTCTTTTTAAAATCTTATTTATTGATGGTATAGGGACTCGAACTCAGGACCCTGTGCTTGCCAGGCAGGTACTTATGCCGCTGAGCTATAACCCTGGCTCTATTTTTATTTTTAACTAAATTTATTGATATAATCTAAATATACATAAAGTCATATTCATCACAAGGAATTTGTACCTGTATATATTTATCTTGATTCTTTTTTCCTCAATGCCCTCCCCACCCTTCAATGCCTCTTCCCCTTATTTACAAAGCTTTGTTTCCATTTTATCCTTCTTTTATCACTTTTTCTTTCCCTTCCTTCCTTTCCCCCTTTCGCCTCCCTAGCTCCTCTTTCCTTTTGAACAATTTCTTTTTTTTAAGGAGCCACAGTCTTCCAGTGTTTATTACACATCAAGAGACAGGACAGGTAGCTTTTTCACTTAGTTTACAGCCCTTTGTTTTTCACATGTCGGGGGAAGGATTTCTGTTTCCCTCTCTGGGTTTTCCTTCCTTACCTTTCCAGTCTTTGAAGCTCCTCACTCAAGAGGCTCGGCAGCTCCAGCCTCTTGAGAATGAGTTCGCACTGCTGCTGGTACTGTGCGCGAGGGTTTTCGGGGAAGGACGTGTGCAGAGCGTTCACCCCTCCTAGCAGCGCTCCACCCTGCAGGGGGAGTGGGAAGGCAGAGTCCCCAGGGCAGCTGGAGGGAACCATTCACCCTAGGGGTCCCCCCCACCCCGCCACACACCCCTCCCCAGGGGTTGGGTCTCTGGGATCCCTTCTCTCCCCCCAACTTCCGGGTGGCAGTGACTGCCACAGGAAGCCACACTGTCACAGTGAGACCACCCCCCTCCCCCCTCCCCAGGGTGCTGAAGCCCCCCGCTTTACACCAACAAGGGGCAAGGGCAGCCACTCTCCACACCAATGTCCGGGGCGAGGGCAGCACCGGGCCCCCACAGGTTCCCAGCACTCGGTCCGAACATGAGGTGTGCAGAACCGGAGACCGAGCTGCTGGAGCTCGCAGTCAGGGGAAACAAGTGCTCGGCTGGCGGAGCACCCTCACCTGCATGGAGGACTCCATTACTGACACCACGGTGACAGCATCCTCGAGGGTCACGGTGTCACGGAACATCAGGCGGGCGTGGGCTGTGAAAACGAAGTTCACCTGCTTTTAGGATTACGTGAGGGGCTAAATGTAATTCTGCACCTGACCCCCCTCTTCAAAACTGAACTTTCGGAATGAGCTGTTCACAATAGACTCATTTACCACATGAAGCACAGAAGTCCACATTCCACTGGCTTCACAGGTCTGTGTTAGTAAGAGGCTTAAACTTTCCACACAGCCCATGCAGTATTGTCTATTCACATGAAAAAGTACCCTAGAAAATACAGGAGCTGTCTAAACATATATTTAATATTCAGTAACTTTTAACCCTCATTTTTTAATCTGTTATAGAAACATGCAAAATTAAAACTCATTTTTCACCTCTGGCACTTATTTTTATCTATGATTTACGAGCTTCTCAAAGCTACCAAATGAACAAGCCTGAATTTTGGGTATTTCTTGCCTTAATATTAGCTACAAATCCTTGAAAAAAAATGAGGTCCTTTTATTTCATTATACTTTTTATTAAGCTTATATGATTTCATGATGATACATCCAGCACATGTGCATATTTTAAGAGTCACCTGAGCACAGGCTCAAGTGTAAGTGCCAGTGCTGGCAGACGGTGGGGGCGGGACGGTAGCTACGCCCGCATTAGTCTGGCCCAGGGAGGTCAGGGCACAGCGCTCTCCACCTCACTACCGTGACAGCGGGACGCCGGGCGGCTGGAGATGCTGCTGCTCACGGGAGCCTGTGCCGAGAGCCTCCCCACTCCGAGGGCTGAGAGCACAGCGAAGTGGGGCCTTCCGAGGGCTGGCACCTCACGTTACGGGCCGTCCTGAACAGTGAGCCCCAGGGCCACTGCCTGTGCTATCCCGTGACCATGGTGCCCTAGGCAGGGATGGCTCTGGGGCACCCACACGGCGCCCTGAGCTGGGACGCGGGTTAAGTGTCCCTTGGTGGCCGAGCTCACCTTCGGCCAGGCGGATCAAGCTCTCCAGCAGGCGGATGGTCGTGCGGGCCGCATTGCGGGCGTTGCTCTGCCTCTGCATCTGGTAGTAGCGCAGCAGAACCTGGTTGCCGGCATCCGACAGCGTGGGCTGCAGCGTCCTGATGAGGCAGAAGTAGGTCTTCATCTTCTCCATGCTCCACAGCTTCTGGGCCCTGCTCGGGTAGCCTGCGTCGGCCAGTCGGTTTTAACAACAGCAAGTGCGTCAGCATGAAGGGTTTCCAGTTCTGTACTCACCTGGGAAAGACACCTCCAGGCCCTGCGGCCCCTGAAATCTGGCCCACTGTCTGTCCAGAACGAGCAGTCTGGGGATCTGGTTTAAAAGGCGCACTTCCTCTTACCATTCAGGATGCTCTGTTCGGCTTGCTAGTAATAGAGCACTGGGGGAAATCTGCTTACAGAGGGGCTTGCATTTCCACCTCACCATTTGGTCCCATTTGTGTGGCAAGTGCTGAGTTACAGTAACGCGGCATCATGAGGTCTCCTCCTCTCGTCCCAAGGACCCTGCATCCATGTCCATCTCACCTGGCAGGTGGTGGAGCCCCTTCCCCTCTGCTCATTATGCTGGGCCTCTAACCACCTGCTCTCACAAACCACCTTCTGGCTAAGCATCCCTCGGGGGTCTGAAAAATGGGTATCCTGAGTGTTTCACTGCTTTCAAGGAAAATTGCCTTTATTTAGATCTAAGCTTTCCCTGTCAGCCTGAATGGTTTTCTTTACACACCTTTATTCTCCAAGATGAAGGAGGAAATGACGCGATCCCAGTCTTCATTCTTGGTATCCAGCAAAACGAGGATCAGGTCGAATCGGCTGAGGAGCGGACTGCCGAGGGCGATGTTCACTGACACGGACTCCTGGGGGTCGTACTGGCCTTTGGGGTTGGTGGCTGCCAGGATGGTGGTTCTCGTGTTCAGCTTGCATACAAGCCTGCCAGGAAAGAGGGAAAATCCACGGATGTGAGTTCAACCTTGCTAATACAATCGAGCTGCACCGGTACCTTGAAAATCCAGAGCAACTTCTATGAAGGAAAATGTGGAATGGTTCAAGGAGCTCTCTAGCCCACACACCAGCTTCACCAACAAACGCTAAAGCTAGCTTATTGTAAGAGATGACATGGGCGGCTCCCTTAGAATGTGGGACAACTGCTTTGGCATGTACTGATACAGAGCTGGCTAAGCTATCTCCTTCTCCCTTCAATCGGTTCTAAACAATGCAGATAAGGCCAGTGGATTACTGATATGTAATCAGAGGCCAGCCTGTCTCCTTGCACTGTGTTCCCTCTAAAACAGTTGAGCACAGCAGGATGGCAGAGTCACACAGCTACACAACATCAAACGGGTCCCAGCCACAAGATAAGAGGCTGTGACTTCCCGGGGCACTGGAGTTTGCATATCAGAACTGAAGCAACAGCCTCCTAAATCACTCAAATGCTACCCTAACTGAGTTATGCAGACTAGTCTTTCTGCGTATCATTCTCCCTGCATATTGCAGAGGTGCTGGCTCTCTGCCCAGCCGGCTCAGCTCACGTTGCTCAGGTAATTCCTGTCATTCTCACTGTCACTCACCCTTGAGCCACCCCCTTCTCCACGAGATAATAAATTCTTACATTTTTTTTTTTTTCCGGTACTGGGGATTGAACGCACGACCTTTCACTTGGGAGGCAGGCGCTTAAGCCATTGAGCTAAATCCCCAGCCCGAGATAATAAATTCTGGGGGAGGCCTTGGATCAAGGCCTTTGTTCTGGGTATCCTCACCTGGGATGGACTTAGGACCTCTTGGCTGCCCATAATTATAAATATATCTTAATGTCTTTATTCTCACCATGGGTTGCACTGGAGGTGGTAGATTGGAATTAATTCACTGGGATTCCAATAACATATCAATAGAATTACAAAAATAACTTTGCAGACTGCAAGGTGAATGGGAAAAGGGATTACAATATATAATATTGGGGTTACAATATTTATCTTGAGGAGAACTCCTAACTTTTCAGTAAACACTCTTTTACATACTGGGGAATAAAGCTAGGGCCTGACACATTCCCAACCTTTTCTTGTGTACTTCCAGAGAGGGTCTTGCGGAGTTGCCTAGGCTGGTCTTGAATTTGCAGTCCTCTTGCTCTGCCTTCTGAGGAGGCCGGGTCAGCTAACACTTTTTATGCTCTTACAATAAGCAGACCCCTTTGCTAAGTGCCACGAGGCAGAGAATAATAAGCCAAACATGAACAGTGTTCCTTCGAAGCTTGTAATCCACTGGCTCTGGTGTAACTCAGTTCCTGGGGAGAGGCATGGAGCCCTGCGTGGGCCAGTGCAGGATCACAGGACACAGCGTAATTCAGCACTTGTGCTTCAACTAATCGATGTCAGGCAAGTCCTCAGATGGCGTGGTGAGGCTCACATGTGCAAGCATGTCTGGTTTTGGTTAGCAGGAAGTCTGCCTCCCAGGGGCTGCAGGCCTGAGATCGCTGCACACATGTGCTGCATCTGTTAATGCCTGGTGTCTCCAGCTGCCTCAGCAGTGACTTCCTTCCCTGAGGCTGAAGGATTTTCGAGACTCTTTGCAGCAAATGGCACAAAAAGACACTCACTGAATGAGAATAACAAATAAGGCAACTTTAAAAAGCGAAATCCTTTTTTAAAAACTCAGTGAGAAGGAAAATTTTTCAATAGACAGACATCTGATAATGTGGCAAAAAAGGCCACTGTTAGGGTTGGGAACCCCATCTGGCATAAGAACAATGTGATACATGGTTCCTACTCATCCTACAGATGCACATTTAACCCACATGCAGCAGAGATGACTTGCATTTATAAAAAAGGAGTATTTCTGCAATACTGGCAGTGAAATAAAAGATAACTACATAGGAAGTAAGTTTTTTAAAAATTATTTTCAGTAACAAGTGAATCTAATTGGCTGCCCTTCTGCTCTCTGATTAACAGATACTTGTGGGCATTTTCTGTGTGTAAAGCTAAGGTCAGCCCTGGACAGTCAAGAAGGCCAGTCAGTGTACAGTGGGCGCCAAAGGACAGGATGAGGGGCTTAGCAGGGCAATGCCAGATGCTGGCCAGGCAGGGACCAGCAGGAAGATGCTTCTGTGGAGGCACCAGGACGACCAGGGGACCATAATCTGAATGTAAATAGGAAGACAAATGTGCAATGATCAAAGGGGGATGGTGTATTATCTGAGGTAACTTGGGAAAAATAAATTAAGTTTAAGGAAGGGGACTGCCTTAGGAGAACTGGAAATGTGGGCAATGGAAGGTCGGGGAGTAGGTGGGAAGCAGTGACTAGGATACGCCAGGAGGCCCTGCAGCAGAGCAGGGGGGTGGGACAGTGACGAGGGTCTCCCTCTGGGCAGCTGGCAGCGGGGAGCTTGCAGACCTGCTCCACACTGGGCTAGAGGACAAACAGGCACACACAGGTGCACACGGCCCTGGTCTTGAGTGTGCCCAGCACTGGCTCAGGTCATGACCACCAAATGAGAGAATTCAGGAACCAGTGCAAGGCAACCCATTCCTCAACCAGCCTGGGCTTTACATACTTCAGTTATGTTCATAACCATAACTACCACACTGTAGCAATACCGAGCAGGTGGGTGTCAGGCCTACACAGATTACCCTGGATCGCCACAGAAACCGAAAGGCAGGGACTCTTTCCGCAAGCTCCCCAGGCGACAGCGCATGGTGGGTGCTGCAGAGCTCTTTGCTTCCTCAGTGCCGCCACACTGCCCCGTGGCCCGGGCTGCAGCATCTCAGACGTGGACTCCTCCATCTGAAGACTCCCTCGGACACTTAGAATCTAGCTACTCGCCTTATTTTTTCCCACTAAATTTGATCCTGTTTGAGGGACTAACTTATTGCTGTTATCCTCACACTGTCTGGCACCTATGCAAAGTTCAGTAAACACGTACCAATCAAATGACAAATAAAACAGTCATTGAGCTCCATATATATTTCTAAACTCTGAGTTACTGCACATTCACAGGCTTCTGCAGTCATAACCTGAAGATGCGGATGCATTCTTTCTGACTTAACTCTGAGTGGAAACACTGTGGTTTCTGGAAAAGCTACTTTTCCATTGACTGGTCCACATGCTTGACTTTTCCTACAAACACCGAGTCATTGTATAAACATCATAACGTCAGGTCAGGCTGGTTTGAGCGGCCAGCCCCTGCAGCCTGCCTGCTGACAACGGTGACCCCGTCTTGACTCCAGCTGCCACCCTACCTGCTGCTGTTGCTTTTTTTTTTTAATTTAAAGAGAAAAAACACAGAATAAAGGGTAGCAACAATACAGAATTCCAAGGAAAAAAGGAAAAGAACAACAACAAAAAAACCTAAGAAATTATTACTTGACAAATTACATACTGACTTCTTGGAAATAGTTGTCCAAATTACAAAGTTAAAACATGTAAAGTAGACATTCATACAGTGAGACTGTTAACAGTTCTGCTCCACGATCTGACAAAAACAGCAATATGGTTATCCATCTTACCCACTCAAATATACATGTAATTATATCAAAAGGGTAAAATTAAACACAACAAAACAGAACAAAGCGGATCACAAGAAAGCAATGTAAGAGACATAAATTTCAAAGCTAGACAATCGGAGATACTCATTCTCTATTGTATTGACTCTTGTTTTTTTCCAAATAGTTGTCCATATTGTCACATACAGGAATTCACATGAAACAACATAGTATGGAATTGATTTGAGCAGGATGAGGAGGGTGTTTCAGGTCTTCAGGACCAGACATTAGGGAAGCCAAGAATGGCTGTCATAGTGTCTCTCATTCTCCTCAAAACAGCTGTCCATACCTTCATGAGTGTTAAACTTAAACAAAACAAAACAAGCTAAAATCACTTTGAACAAAGAGTTATTGTTTTGCTGGATTTCACATCATGACATTATGGAATCAGCACTGAGTATTGTAGTGTCTCTTTTTCTTCAAAGTAGTTGCTCCTTTCAACATGTGTTATATAGTTGGTTCTCATAAACTGTTTATAAGCTCTACAAATGTATGAGTCTCTAAATGTACATGTATT
>PVJX010019393.1:0-34939 GCA_004027295.1 Dolichotis patagonum | reverse complement strand
CCATGTCTCCTTTGCCTCCAGCAGGGCACGCAAGGAGCCCCCATGCCACTGCCCAGCCATGCCCTCTGCCAGCCCTCCGGCTCCTGCTGTCTGGGGGAGAGGGGGCACAGGACACTGCTCACCACTGCAGTCACAGAGGTGCACCCAGCTCTTCCTTCCTTCTTGGGGGCTGAGAGCTGTTTTCCTCTGTGTCCCCGCTGGGCCCTCCCTGGCTGAGGCCTTGTCTGGCCTGCACACATGTGCCCCCTCTTTGCCCATCTCTCGGAAGCTGCGGTCTCCTCTTTGCCACTGGTGCATCTGCCCTTTGGTCCCTGCTCCTGGTCCCATCTGGGGCCCCGGGGGCTCGGCCGTGCCGACCCCTGCCGTCCATCAGAGGCTTTGGGCACTCACCCTGTCAGGCTCAGATCCTTTAAGGTGGCCTGCTGAGCGCCTTCCATGTGCAGATTTGCCTGCTGCTCTGTTGCCTGTTTCTCATTTTCTGAGGGAAGCAGGGCTCGGAGAGTGGAGCTGGCTGACCCCAGGCCACACCGCCAGCAGTGGCAGAGCTGGTGAGCAGCGGGCCCTTGTCCCCTGACCGGGGTTCCCTCGCCCTGGCAGCCCCCTACTGCGGCTCTGAGCTGGCAGCAGTACTTGGGTGGCGTGGCCATCCGTCCTGCTGTGGCCAGAGCCCCCACGTCAAGGTCTGTAGACAGTGGCCCTGAGAACAGACCGAGGTGTGCACGGGGAGCCCTGGCTGTGAGCGTTGGCACCCTGGGCCTCGCCAGGGTCAGGGGCACAGCACGAAGCCACCACAGAGCCACCAGGCTGCAGATCGGCGCGTCACCATCTTCCTGGGAGGAGCAGAGCTGTCGCTGGGCGCACAGCCCACACTGGGTCTTGGCAGCCTGTGCCTCTGCCTGGGAGGGGCGGGCGGAATCTTGGCTTATATCACATAGAAAATGTTGCCTTCCAGACGGCAGCCAGGGGGAGGGTTTCACAGAGACTCAGGGCCTATCCTTGACTGTCAGGGTGATGTGACCTGTGCATCGTGGCACTGCCGGGCAGTGGGGTGGACTCCAGGCTCAGAGTGTGTGGCCCTGGGCCCAGCCCTGGTCGCCTCTGCTGTGGCACCATTTCCAGCACCCTTGGGTTTGCTCACCGCATCTTTCCCCCTCCTGTGAGCCTGGTGGGTGGGGACTGGCCTGAACCTCATGGGGTGCCCTGAGCCGGCCCTACCACGCCTGCTCGGGGTGCTGGGATGGGAAGTGGCCCCCGAAGCCCTGGTTTTCTCCACTGGGATTGGGGAGTAAGAGATGTAGTGTGCAGGGTTCCCAGGGGCACAGGGGAGACCGCGGGTGGGCTGTTCGCCCAGAGCCAGGTCTGAGAGGGGAGCGCACTGTACGTCAGTCACACAGGTGCCATTGTGAGGGCCTGAGTGTGTCATCAGTGTGTGTCCATCTGATTGGGGGCCAACAGACGCCCTGCCTAGGGGTCATTTGGGATGTTGCCAGGCTGGCTTGTTCGCCACCGTGGTCTCTGCAGATGACGTTGTGACACCTGCTTCTAATTGTCGCTAGCAGCCTTCTCCATTGTCTGTGCATCAGAGGGAGCTGTGGAGAGGAGGTGGCATGAGCCAGGGTGCAGGCTCAGCTGGGTGACAGTGTGGGCCGGGGCTCAGCCCCTCTTATGGCTGGGTGACCTGTGCAGTGTTCCGTAGCCGTTCATCAGTGGGTGGGGACTTGGGGTGCTCCCTCTCTGGGTCTTCACGAATAATACAGCTGTAAATGTACTTGTACATGTATTTGAGCCCCTACTTTCATGTTTAAGGGGTGAAGTGATTTGGATGAATCGTTTGTGTATTCATTTGCGTTCCTAGGATTGGTGTTGCTGGGTTATGTAGTAATTCTCTTTAACATACTAGAAAACCAAGCATTGCCTCTTTAAAAATAATGCCCTGGCTGAGGGGCAATGGAGAAGGAGGCAGCGCGCTATACACTTGAGTCCTGACACTTTTAGGTGGATGCATTTTTAGGCCACGTTTTCTAACTGCAGGAGCTCTAGGACCAGGCAGGGGTTGGATAATGGACGAGTGGGTGGGCGAGTGGGTGGGTGGATGAATAGATGGATGAGTATTGGGTAGATGGATGGGTAGGTGGAGGGATGGATGGATAGATGGACGAGTGGGTGGGTGAATAGATGGGCAGTTGGGTGAGTGGATGGATGGATGGATGAAGAGATGAATAGATGGGTGGGTGGTGGGTGCGTGGATGGGTGGATGAGTGGGTGGGTGGATGGGTTGATGGGTGGGTGAATAGAAGGATAAATGAATGGATGGATGATTACATGAGTGGGTAGTGGATAGATGGGTGACTAGATATATGGATAGCTGGATGAGTAGTGGATGGGTGAATGGGTGGATGGATGGATGGGTGGATGGTGGATGGGGTCTTGGATTAGTAGATGAACAGCGGATGGGTACTGGATGGATGGATGGATGGATGGGTGGGTGGAGGGACAGATGGACGGTTGAATGTGTGGATGTATGGGTGGATGGTGGGCATAAGTAGATGAATAGCTGGATGGGTATTGGGTGCATGGATGAGTGGGTGAGTGGGTGGGTGGATGGATGGATTGATGGTGCACAGAAGGATAAATGAATGGACGGGTGATACATGGGTGGGTAGTTTGGACAGGTGAATAGATACATGGATAACTGGATGGGTGTTGGATGGATGGATGGGTGGGTGGAGGGATGGATGGATGAGTGGGTGAGCAGATGGGAGAAACTTTGGTCTCGATGATGTGTTCCTCTTGAGGCTGGGCCTGAACTGCTCTGTGTCCCCAGAGTGGCCTCGCAGGCCCCGTGTGAGCACCTTGTGATGTCCGCTCACGAGCTTTTGTCCTTTTCCAGGGTGACATCCAGCAGTTGCTTTTCGTCTCAGACCACCGGGCAGCTTACGATTACTGTGAGCACTACAGTCCCGACTGTGACACCGCGGTCCCCGACAAGCCCCAGTCTCAGGACCCCAACCCAGATGAATACGTGAGTTGGCTCTGGCTTGGTTCAGGGTGGGCAGTGTGGCCGGACTGGGACGGGGTCAGCAGGGAAGGATGCCTGTGGGAGGACAGCCGGAGGAGGGGGCCACCCATTTTCTGGGAATCCACGGGAAGAGGTAGTAAATGGATTCTGTAGGGAAACTTCAGCTTCTGCCTTGGTTTACCAAACAGTGCTCCCTGGGTGTTATGTTAGAGTTGCCCAGAGCCACCGAGGTGCCCCTGGGACTCTGCTGCTGGCCGGATGCCTGAGATTGCAGATGGGTGGCACCTAGGACCACCCACTGAGCTCTCCTGTGATTCCCAGAGGGGCAGCGATGACCGGGCTCGTGCTAGGTGTCCTGCCCCTCTGCCCTGGCCTGTCTGGGGGCCCCAGTGGGACCTCATGTACTCGGTCGGCCCCTCTCTCTGAGGCCCCCAAAGTGGACTCTCAGTTCTTTAAGGCTACTGCAGCCCGCTCTGTGTCCCCTCTGTTTCCTCCTCACTGGACAGAGAGTAGCTGCGTGGGTTTTCATGAAACCGTGTGTCCCGTGGCCCTGACTGTGCCCCACGAGTCACCTGCGTCCCAGGAGGGGGGCTGGGTGGAGCTCCTTGCTGGCCAGGCCAGGTCCCAGTTCTTGAGGGAACACGTTTGCATGCCGAGAAGGGGCCTTTGAGGTTTGAGTGGAAGGTCAGGGCCTTGCCGGGGTCACGGCCGTGGCTACGCTGGGCTGTCCTGCTCTGGGCTCTTAACAGGTTCAGAAGCTGCCACCTTTTAGGGCCCGGCTTTCTCTGGCTCCTGCCCCACAGCCTGAGGTCCCTGCCCAGCCCCGCTTCCCAGGGCGCTGCAGAGGGAACAGTGAGACCCCTGGACAGCTCAGGCTGTGCTGGGCAGACCTCAGCACCTTCTGTCCGTGCCAGACCTGAGGGTGTGAGCTTGGCAGGCTGGGGTCTCCACACATCTCACCCCACCTCACAGGCTGAATTTGCTTTCAGTACCCAGACGGAGAGGGTGATGGCGAGACCTATTACTATGAGTACCCCTACTACGAGGACCCTGATGACCTGGGGAAGGAGTCCGCCCCAACCAGCAAGCCCGTGGAGGCTGCGAGAGAAACCACAGAGATTCCCGAGGTCTGGCAGAGCCGGGGCTGGGGAAAAGGAGGGGGTGTCTCATGTCCCTGGGGTCAGGAGCAGGGGTGGGCAAGACCGAGCAGGTTGTGCCCAGCCGAGGCCCAGGCGGTGGTGGGTGGGGGTGGGGAGGGAGACGGGTGTGGCTGGGCTCTGGTTCCCTTCTGCATCCACGTGCTGCGTGGCCTCACGCAGGCACCAAGCAAGCCTGGGTCTCCTCGTCTGGGTCCCGGTGCCATCGGAGGCTCACTGAGGGGTCCCCTCTCTGCGTGGCCACCTCCTCACCTGGACACAGTGGGGTGGAGGGTACGAGGGCCGCAGTGAGACCCTGGGAGACCTATGCTCAGCAGCCTTGGAGTGACCAGGTACCTGGTGTGTGCCAGTGTGCGTACAGCCTCACCTGGTCCTGCACGTGTGAACACACGTGAAGGAGTGTGTGGGGGTGTCCAAGGTGGCACGACCTGGTCCCCAGTTGCTCTGCTGCTTTGTAACTTCCATGACGCGGTGGGGTCTCCTAGGTGGGACCTGCTGGATCTTAGCCTGTGCCAGGAGCCTGGCTCTTGGCTTCCTTCCTCCCTGAGGACCAGGGGCCTTGCACCCCGAGTCCACAGGGCGCAGCTGCACCCCTGGCTGGGCTGCGCTACCCACTCCGGGTGCAGGGACCCCCCCCCCCCATGCTGGAGCATGGGGCCTGGGCACCTGACTCTGCTTCTGTTCCCTTGGCTTCCAGGACCTGACCCTGCCTTCCACGGCCGCCCCAACGGCACCTGATTTGGCCCCCGAGACCAGTGAGCGGGAAGGGGGGGTGGAGGACCCCGGCATTGGGGACTACGAGTACGTGCCCATCGATGACTACTACACGCCGTCCCCGTACGACGACCTCAACTATGGCGAGGGCTTGGAGAACCCCGAGCAGCCCACTGACCCCAACGCCGGGGCTGAAGTCCCCACCACAGGCGCCTCCAACGTCTCCAACGTAATTCCCTTCCTTTCCATTGCCTTGGTTTAGGGGCAGGGCCGAGGCGGGGGTGCGGCCAGGGCCCTGGATCTCCTCCTGGCTCCGCCTTTCACCTTGGGTGGCCTTGGATGCCCCCGCACCCCGCTGCCCTGGGGCCTTTGCGGTGCAGGAGAGCTGGGTGCTGTGACCCCTGCAAGAGCTACAGCGGAGTGTGCTTTGGGGCCCCTCCCTTACTGAATGGATTTCAAGGTGGCCAAGTTGTCACCTGCAAGTGGGCAGCATGACCTGGTCCTGGAGGCCCCTCGGGATCAGGTGGGGTCAGACCAGGAGGCGCCTGCTTATGGGGTGTCCACCTGTGCTGGGGGCAGGACCAGACCAGGGCGGCTAAGCGGGAGGCCGAGCAGCACTGGCTAAGTCCGTGGGCCAGACTGCAGTCCCTGCCCGTGACTCTGGGAAGCCCTGCCCCTCCTGGAGCTCAGGGTCCTGCGGGCCCGGCAGCACCTGTGATGCTGCCTCTCGGGCGCCATGGTTTTCAGCTAAGGCAGTAGTGTCACCGGCATGTGGCTCAGAGCAGACGCTTGTCACAGCCCCATGTGGTGCCCCTCTTTGGCCTCGGGGGGACAGGCAGTCCAGTGGGTCACAACCCTGGTCCTGAGACCCTGGACCCCAGGCCGAGCCCTGCCTGATTGACCTCCCCAGAGCAGGCACAACGGTGAGGGGCCGTGTCCCAGTCCCGCCAGCTTGCTGCCGCGCTGTGGGGGAGTCCCAGGAGGACTGGGAGGAGGCATTGAGGGACTTCCAGCTGCTACAGGGCTCTTGCCTGTGGGCTGGACGGTGGCTCCGGGCGTCTCATGGGTGGGATGCCGCTGCCCTTGTCCTGGGTGACCCTGCACTCCCTGCTGTGTCCTGTAGCCAGCTCCGTCCCCCGAGGAAGGGAAGGATGACCTGGAGGGCGAGTTCACAGAGGAAACCGTCAAGAACCTAGAGGACAACTACTACGACCCGTACTTCGATCCTGACTCCGACCCCAACAACTCCCCGTCGGAGATCGGGCCGGGCATGCCTGCAAACCAGGACACCGTCTACGAGGGGGTGCGAGGCGCAGGCTCTGACCCGGGCAGGCTGGCAGGGCGGGGGTGGGCACAGTGTCCCCGCAGCTGCAGTCTCTGAAGCGCTCTCAGATGCCGAGGACGTGGCCTCCGAAGGGGGTGCCCTGAGGCTCCGCGTCCTCTGACCTCAGTCTCCCCTCCTGCTCCTGGGCTTCGTGTAACCCGGACTTCCTTCTCCCTTTTCTCCCCCACCCCTGTCTCTACCCTACATCGCATCGCCTCAGATTGGAGGACCCCGAGGCGAGAAGGGGCAGAAGGGGGAGCCAGCCATCATTGAACCGGTAAGGACGCTTCCCGGCCGAGTCTCTGTGGGTCCTCGTGTTCGCCACCGGGGACACGCGGCAGGTCACAGATGGAGGCTGTGCTGGAATCTGTGGGCCATGCCGGGACCCGTGGCCTCATGGGAGGGGAATAGGGCAGGGCGTGGCTGGGCTGTGTGGATCAAATCTCTCAGATGCCGCTGTGCCGGGCAGCCAGATGGTGGAGAGGGTCCCAGGGAAGCTCGCGGTCACCTCTGTGAGTCGGGAGCAGAGCCGCCTCCACGACTCCTGCCCTGGGCCGGCCGCCCTCCTCTCTCATATGCCGTGGCCTGGTTGGGAGCCAAGGGTCTACCTTGGGGCCTCAGAGGACCAGGGGCTGACCCGGTGGACAAAAAGCCGTGTGAGCAGCCGGGGGTGGGGGTGGGGGTGGTGCAGGGCCCTGCAGCTGGCCCTTGAGGATGGGGGAGCCACCGCCCAGGTCCACCTGCTGTGCCATCCAGGTGCCCACGGAGGAGCGGCGTGTCCTGCACCAGGGCTGGGACTCAGGATGGAGAAGCAGCCGGGTGGCCTCTCCGTCCTGCAGGAAGGAGAAGGTTCTTGGGGGCCTGGCGGGTCATCTGTGTGGGATGTGAGACGCCCCTGTGTGGGATTCTGGGACAGGACTGGGAAGAGCCCCTACCTTTGCCCTTCACAGGGGTGGAACCTGCTGTTCCATGGGCTGTGAGTGATGAATCTGTGCCCCCTCTTCCCAGACCAAGCGCCCCCTTTCCAGAGCTCTCTGCAGCCCAAGAGCCAAGGCAGGCAGAGGTGTGAGGGAGGCCAAGACCACCTGCAGGGGTCCCTTGTCCAGCCCTGTAGGGAGCTGAGAGCCCCAAGGCCAAGGTCAGGGGCAGGGTGACCCTGGGCAGGGGGGACTGGTTCCCTGGGAACATGGCAGTTGAGCAGGTGTCCAGGGCTCTCCTGGAGATGTCTGCAGCAGAGGTGGCCCCGAGGGGCCACCCTGCTTGTCTCCCCTGGGGTGCTGGGCTTTTCTGCAGCCCCACCCCACCACGTGGTGGCAGAGTAGACTTGGGGCTCCTTTCACGATGTCCTCCTTGCTTCAGGGAAAGCGGTGTCTTCCCTGGGAAGAAAACGGGGTCCTCGGGAAGGAGAGGTGCCGAGGCTCTGTGGGGTCCTGGGTTTCGTCCCCTTGTTTGGGGCTGACATTTTGGTAAAACCTCGTGGTGGCTGACTGCTCAGGACCGTGGGGTGGCTCCTAGGACTCTGGGAGTGAGGTGGTGTGGAGAGGGCTGGGGTGAGCCCCCCCGCCGAGTCCCAGGGTGCAGCGCAGGAAGTGGAGGTCTGCTTGAGCCGGCACCAGCCCCGTGCCTCCAGGGCATCTTCTTGTCTTCGCCCATCTGGAGGCAGTCAGCGAGGGATCCGGGTCCCCACCCCTGCTCAGCATTTGCCTCTTGCCAAGCTCCCAGCCCCCCAGAGCATCCGTCCGGCCTTTGGCCGGTACCCCTGGAGAGATGGCGCGGCCAGCTGGAATCTCTCAGCTGGAGTGTTGCCAGATGTCCTCAGAGTTGTAGCTGCACAGAGCAGATGGTCGGTCCTGGGAGCCTGCTCCAGGGATGCCCAGCGCCACGCGTGTCAGAGGGCGGCTGATGCCCCCTCTCCCTCTGTGATCTCGTGGGATTCGAGGTCCTCTGCGATTTCAGTCCCCAGAGCCATGGAGGTGGGACAGGGCTCCTGTCTCACTCTCGTTCTCAGCCCCGCAGACTTGTTGCAGGACTGGAGATGCCTTAAAAGGGGGAGATCTGCTTAGTGGAAAGCTGACAGATTGGCCCAGTGGGGAACCAGGAAGTCTCATTCAGAGCTTCTTCCAGGGTCACCCACGGGGCACCAGACCCCCTCTCCGCCTTTGCTGCTCGTGGATTTTAATTTGTATACGGGGTGTTTACCTCTCATAAGGGTTGCCTTGAGTTCAGCAAAGTCTGGGATCTTTCATTTCCTCGGTGTTTTTGAAGCGTGTGTCATTAAGGTGACGAGATAGTGTGGTGTTTGATGGTCTTACCTGGACGCGTATGCCACAGTGGGGTGACTGTCACAGTCAAGCAGATGAACAGTTACACCTCCCACGCTTTTTTCCCTCTTGGCCGTTACGTGTTGGTGTGAGGTGCCAGGATCTAAGGTCTGGTCACCAATGCCCAGTGCCCTGTGAGCAGCTAAAGCGGACCTGTTCCTGCGGCTTGTCCCGCTGGAGGGGATGGGTGACAGGGTGGGTGGGTGCGGCCCAGGGCCTCCTCCAGCGGGCTGGCCCGCCCCCTTGTTCCCGCCTCCTTTCCACCATGACCTGGGGTGGTCTGGGCTCGGTCTCCCCTGAGGTCCCGGCTGGCGTTGCCCCAGCGTGTGTGTCTGGGAAGGCAGCTGTGGTCCCCCGGGCTCTGCGGTGGTCAGTGGTGTTTCACTTAATCCCTGCTCAGCTGCTGGGCAGGCAGGAAACGGGAAGCTGGGATTACGGGCCTGGGTGAACGCTCCAGCGCCTCTGTGCTCCGCACGCATGGCGCTTTGTCGGGGCGCACATCTGTGTAAACACAGCGAGCCTCTCATCGGGGATGCGGAGCCTCGGGGGCTGGCGGGGGAAGCTGGAGGGCTCCCTCTGGTCCCCTGTGTGCCCCGTCCCAGGCTAGGGGAGTCCTTTCTCTGTTCAGAAGCAAGCCAGGTTTCCTGGGGGCCGTGCACCCTTCCAGATGCACCCAGAGCATCAGTGTTCCCTTGGGGCTGTGCGTGGGTCCTCTGGCCCCTCTTTTCCTGGGTCTGGGGCACAGGACCCGGAGACCTGTGGTCTCAGAGCTGTCTGTTTTGCAGGGCATGCTTATCGAGGGGCCGCCTGGCCCGGAAGGACCCGCTGTGAGTGTCAGGGTGTTGTGTTCTGCGTCTTGGGGGAGGGGCTGTGGGGGGCACCCCCAAACCTCTTAGCGGGAAGGGACCAGGACTTGCCACTAGGGCCCAGCATGTACCCCATCTGCCTCACCCGACACTGCTTTGTTGTACCTGTGGCAACTCCCGTAATCCCGTCTTGATTTTCTTTTTAATTCCAGGGTCTTCCAGGACCTCCAGGAACTACAGGTCCCACTGGCCAAGTGGGCGACCCTGGAGAGAGGGTAAGAGGGCAGCTGTTTCCTGGGGCTGTCCACACGTCCACTGTCCAGTGTGTGCCCCCTGGTGGCGCCTTGGAGCATGGCAGCCTCTCGGTTCTCCAGCTCACCTGTTTTCCTTTCCTTTCCTTTCCTTTTTGGTGTTTTCTGCTGGTTAATGAACATTGTGTGAGTGGAGGATTAAGAGCCCATGGCCACGCTGCAGAAGAGGGGGTCATGGGGCAGGGGGTAGTGGCAGGCATTTGTCTCCAGTGTCTGGGACCTTGTGAGTATTTGCGTGGCCGGCTAAGTCTGGCCATGTGGGAAGGTGACTTGAGATTCCCCACACACTGTTCCTCGTGGCTGGGCATTGGGTCCTGGACAGTGAGGTCTCCTTCTGGGGACAGACACAGCAGGAGGTGGTATCGCCAGCTTCTGAAGGTCCACCCAGCTTCCCCAGGCCACCCTGGTTCTGCTGCCATGGTCCACACCCAGCCCAGGGCCAGCAGGACGTCATAGTAGGGTCTGCACTCACCCAGTCCCCCATTCTCTGCAGCACCCATTCCCCCATTTCCACGCAAGACAGGAAAGTGACCAAGTTCCCTCCCCAGGGCACCATGAATGTGACAGTCTTAGTTGCTGGGACAAGATGCCCAACACTCACAAGTTAAAGGAGGGCAGGTTTACGTTAGTTCACACTCTGTAGGGCTTTCAGGCCGTAGTCGGCTGGTTCCGAGGCAAGGCAGCACAGCAGAGGGCGGGGCAGAGGGGGACAGTCCATGGCGGGGCAGGCAGGGGGCAGCAAGCCTTCCTTTCCCTTTTTATTCCATCCAGACTACCAGCCTGTGGGTTGGTGCCACCCACACCTGGGGTGGGTCTTCCCTCTTCAGTAAGTTTATCCTCCACACCTAGAACCCTGCTGCACTAATCAGGGGACTACTCCGGTATCACATACCCGTGATCCAGCCACTCCCCCAAGCCCTACCTGTGAGCACCTGAGTCTTCCTGGGGACATCTAGACAGAAGTCAAGCAAGTGATGGCCCGCACACATTTCAGAGTGGGCTGTGTGGCATCAGGAGACATTTCTCCTTTAGGTGTAGGGTAGGTGATAGCAATGGATGTCACTTGTCACCTCAGTGTCGTTCCGCCTGTTTGTCACACAGACCGATATTCCTTAAGGGCCCCCTTGGGTGCCAGCTGGGCCTTGCAGGCCTATCTGGCTGTGAGCAGGGCTGCCTCTTTCCATTCACTCCTGCTTTTGAGCCAGAGTTGGGCAGCCTGGCCTGGTGCTGTGTGGAGGACCCAGTCTCTGACAGTGGGGTGGCATGGGGTTCAGCTCAGGTCGCGGGAGCATGGGGACAGGGCTTGGGTGGGCAGAGAAGCCTGTGTCTCCAGAGCCTGCGGTCCTTGGAGCTGGAGGAGCTCTGCACAGAGCTGCCCCTAAGGGCTGGGGATTTAGCTCAGCGGCATAAGCACCTACCTTGCAAGCACACCGTCATGAGTTCGATCCCTGGTACCCATAAAATATATATATATATATATATATATATATATATATATATATATATATATATAATCCCAGCCACAGAGCTGCCCCCAGGGACTTTCTGGGTGGGGGTCATGGATCCCCGGGCCGAGCCTGGCTCCGTGCTCCAGTGGGCCTGGTTCTGGAAGTCGCCTGTGTCCACGGCTCCTCACCCTCTCAGGGCCAGGTCTTGCTGGACCGTGAGGAACCTGTACTTCTCTGTGTGTGTGTGCATGTGTGTATGTGTGTCTGTGTGTGTGTCAGGGGCTCAGGATCCCTGTGCTGTGACGGGAAAAGTTCCCTCTAGACTGTAAGCTTCGATGTCTGGGACCTACAAATTCAGAGGACCAAAGGCAGATTCACAGGAACGAAGCCAACAGCTGTGCTCAAGTCTGTGCGGTAAATGAAAATGCAAAGAAGCGACTGGGCCCAGGAGCTCGGGTACCACTGTCACGCAGGCAAGGCAGCGTGGAGATGTGACTAGACACAGAACAGGGCTTTGGGGGTGCGAACTGGGGGGACAGCAGCCGGCGGTAAGGTAGGACGGGGACCCAGGCTGGTCTTGGTGCTCACAGCTGCTGTCCCCGTCCAGCATGGAGGGGTCAGTGCCGCCGTCTTAACGGGAGGTCTGTGCTCTGCTCTAAGGCAGCGGGAGCACAGTGACGGTGGAGACTCGCCGCAGGCTGCAGTGGCAGGTGTGGGGGGCACGGTCTCACCTCCCCGCCTGGTCTCTCTGGCCTGGCTGCACTGGAGGCTCTGCGCCAGGGGTGTGCTGAGTCCTGACCCATGCACCACAGCCCTGGTGTCCTTCCTGCCCTGTGTGATTGGTGCGGGTTGAGATGGAGCTGGCCGCCGGCTGCTGGCCGCTGCCCTCCACCTTCCCATTTGGCAGGTGGGCAGGTGCTGCGCAGGGGTGGGGTGCAGCTGGAGCTGGGGTGAGCCCAGGTCTCCTAGTGTGTAGCCCAAGAGGCCCCCACGCAGATGCCGTGGCTCAGAAGAAAAAGCACAGGGAACCCCTGCACTCCCAGGGCTGGCGGCAGTCTCTCCCTCCAGGCTGGCTCCTGTGCCCCTCAGTGGAGCTCCTCATGGATTCCTGGCTTTTGGGGTACCCTGGGTGTTGCCCGTGGACTAACAGGGCTGATGTTGAGGCTGCGTGGCTGCTCGTCACAGTGCCACGTGCCAACCTGTCCAACGAGTGGACAGTGGCAGTGGCCATCCCTCTAGGGCATGGGGCAGCTTCCCCTGCCCTGCGTGCAGGTGGGACCTTCCCTGGGCTTTTCTGGGGGGGGGTGCTGGTTGATGAGACCCATGGCAGCTGCCTAGAAGGCAGGCCAGGCTCTGTAGTGCTCCCCCAGTGTGTGGCACAGAGCTGGTGCCCAAGAAGGTTTGTGCCAGAGAAAGCAAGGTGTGGTGGGTGGTTGTGGACCCCCTCTTCCCTCAGGCCTCCACAAAGCCATGGGTCTTGGCATTTGAGGGTTTCCCCACAGCCCTGGGAGCGTGGTCTGGTGCTGTCGTGGTAGCATTTGTGTTCTGCGCAGGACTCCATCAAGGCCATGTTTGACCTCCCATCTTTACCTGTCCAGGGCTGGGCCCCCTCTGGGGTTCTCAGCACACTTTCTGGGCCTTGAAAGGGTTTGTAAGCAGTGTCCTTAGGAAAGAAGCCATTACCCACCCCACTAGAAGGTGGTTGGCAGGTGTCTAACAGGTGTGGCGCTGTTTCCCAGCCAGCCTTGGGGCAGGACCTGGGCCATCAGCTCCCATGGCCTGCTGGATTCACACTTGGGGCCAGGGAACAAACTCGGACTAGGTCCCTGCACTGTCACAGGGAGGAGGAGTCCCTGACAAGTGTGTGGCTGCCGCCCAGCGCACAGGACTTCGTTTCCGGGAAGGGCTGCGGCTTGAGGCTTGTGTTACATCCCCAGCATGTGGCGGGTGTGTGTGTGTGTGTGTGTGTGTGTGTTCAGTCGCTGAGCTCAGGCATGAGCAAGACGTCACAGAGTGTGCCAGAGACTGGTGTGAAAGTTCACATGCACACACATATACACTCCCATATATGCATGCGTGAACACTCACACAACCTCATATGCATACACGGACACATCCATGTGCACACATGTACACACACCTCATATGCATGTACACTCATGTACAAATGGCTGCGCACACGCACCTGTGCTCACAGGTACGCATGTACACGTACATACATGAACCCACTCACGTGTGTGCATGCACAAACACCACACACACGCACACACGGACCAGGTGCCTTCCATTGTGTTGCCCTGCAGTGAGGACGGCTGCAGGACTCACTCGCCACTGTCCCAGGGACTCCTGGCCATTTGCTGTCAAGCTCATCGTCACAGCTCTGTCCCCTGCAGCCACTGGTAGGTGTGTGGTCCAGTGTTGCAGGTCTTTTCAGGAGGCCGGTGGGACGTGGGTCCGTTGGCAAAAGCCCCAAGTTAGGGTGTGGGGACACCTGTTGTGTGGTCTTGGGGCTCCTGCAGGTAGGGGAGGGAAGTGAGTAGCGCGCCCCAGGCAGGCTCCTGGTTCCCACACAGCCGTCCACGCCGCGGGGTTTTGGACCACGCTCATCGGCGAGGCTCTCCCACACCCACTCCCGGTCTGAGAGTCTGGGCCGTCGGGGAGAGGAAGTGTCCCATCCCGGAGTGAAACTGCTGGCGCGGGCTGAGACCACACTCCTCCCCCTGGCTTGGGAAGAGCAGGGCAGCAGAGCGC
This sequence comes from Dolichotis patagonum, assembly GCA_004027295.1. Taxonomy (NCBI): domain Eukaryota; kingdom Metazoa; phylum Chordata; class Mammalia; order Rodentia; family Caviidae; genus Dolichotis; species Dolichotis patagonum. The sequence continues at coordinate 21,088 of PVJX010019393.1, read as the reverse complement.
TGGCAGTGGGGCCTCTGGAAATGGACAGCGGTGGACAAGGGCACCCAGAGCCATGTGTGTGGATGGGAGGGCACATACACACATGTGTGCACACACATACAGTACACACAGGCACGTGTGTGCACACAGATGCAGTCACAGTACACAGGTACATGCACGCACATGCCCGCATCCCAGACGGCATCTGCTGGGAGTTTAAGATCAGTTCCCATGCAGCTGTGAGCATTCAGTTTCCCAGAGAAACCCTGGCTATGCGACACGCTCTGTGTGACTGTGGGCATGCGTGTGTGAGCGTGTGTGTGAGCGTGTGTGTGCCTTTGTGCGTGCAGCACTGGGGATGCAATCCAGGGCCTCGCATGTGCCAGGCAAGTGCTGTACCACTCAGCCCCCTCCCAGACCTGGATCTTTGGTTTGGAAACAGGACTTTGGTCTTCTGAGAATTTCTTTCCAAAATAGCAAGGAAGGGCCGTATGGCAGTGTCCATTAACAAAGAGAAATCAAGGCTGTGGCCAGCTGCTGTGTGTCTAGGCCCCTGCCCAGCCAGTGTCCAGCAGAAACATTCATCCTGGCAGCGTTTGTCCCTTCCATGGAGGAGGAGTTAGGCAAAGGCTGCCCCCCTCCCAGCCTGCAGACCCCAGGAGCAAGTAGTGACGTCAGTAGGCCATGGCTGGCCGTGAAGGAGCGTGGTGTTAGGACGGCTGCGTTCCTGGAGGAGGAGAGTCATCTCTCAAGCCTGCGAAGCGCCAGGTGTGCCAGGCACTCTCACTGGCCTGCGTTTCTGGCTCTGTCTCTCCGCACACACGGATGGGTGGCAGCCCCGGGCGTCTGCAGGAGGAAGGGGCCGTTCTCTGCTCACACTCTGGAAGTCTGTGCAGCACTGACAGATTCCCCAAGAGCTTGGATTACTTCTATCACCAACCTGCCCGACTCGGGGAAGGCTGCCAAGCCTTGGTTTTGGGCCCAGATGATTCCACACCCTCTTGGATGCATCCAGAAGGCCTGGGGTTTTGTTTCGTGCTGGAGCTTGGTGCTCTGTGCGGGTGCACACGGGACCCCGTGTAGCTGTGACACCAACGCCCGCCAGTTAGACCGGGCTGTGGTCCATGGGGAGAGACTCAGCGCCATCGAGGTGCAGAGTGGCCTCATTTCCCTCGAGCCAGGTGTCCATGCCTGTGGTAGCTGTGTGATCAGACCGGTGTGACGTAGAGCCTCTCAGCCCCTCTGGGTTCCATCATGCTGAGGCCAGAGCCACCCAGAGACTGGGTCCAGCTTAGAGACGACCCCAGATTTTCCCCGAACACGTGGGCGCTTGTGGCTGCCGGGCCTTGTTCCTGCCCGGGACGACCCTCCTGCTGCAGCCCTCTGTTTGCATTTGCCTGAGCAAGAGGGTGCATCCGGTCGGTCTCCTGTCCCGGCAGCCACGCACGGAGCTGGGCCAGACCGAGGACGGGCGCTGGGCCTGGCAGCCTGGAGCTTGTGTTCTGTGCAGTGCGGAGCCATGGACGGGGCACCCCTGGGAGACAGGCACCCCCTGTGACTGTGTGTCTGCTCTCACTTGGCTGGACGCGCTCTCCTGCCCCTCCTTCCCAAGTGCTTTCCTGCCGCAGGCAGCCTTGCCCTCCCCGGCTGGGCATTCCCTGACCTGGGGCCCCTGCGGGACTGTCTGTTTCTGGTTGGGCTGTTCCTCCTGGTGCCCTCATCCTCACTGTGGCCTGTCTCATCCCTGTCCTGCTCTGACCTGCTGTCCTTTCTGTCCCCAGGGTCCCCCTGGACGCCCCGGCCTTCCTGGGGCTGATGGCCTGCCTGGCCCCCCCGGGACCATGCTCATGCTGCCGGTGAGTGTGCGCGTCTGGGGCTGGGCAGAGGCCTGGACGTGCGTGGAACAGGTCGTGTTTACAGGAGAAACGTCTCCTTGGCCCCAGTGTCACCCGGCAGGCGGGCCACCATCTGGGGCAGTTTCTGCTTCAGGAGAGGAGGGGCCGGAAGGCTGTGGCAGTGCAGGGGCAGGGTTGGGGGCTGGGGTCTCTACGGGGTGTGATGGTCTCTCCCGTTGGGTGTCTCGTTGGTGTGAGAAGGGAAGGCAGGAATGCCCCTTCCGCCGGGCTCTGTCCCGGGTCCCTGGTCTCCATTCAGCTCCACACTGGAGAGACCAGTGTGGAACCGGGCTGAAATCCGAAGCAGAGTGGGTGTGGGTCGGGGCTGTGTGTCACGTCAGAGGCCCAGGGTCCCTGAGTGACCCTTCTCTTCCTCCTGCAGTTCCGCTTTGGAGGCGGTGGCGATGCGGGCTCCAAAGGCCCCATGGTCTCTGCCCAGGAGTCCCAGGCCCAGGCCATCCTCCAGCAGGCCAGGGTGAGTGTGCAGGGCCCTGGAGGTGACGAGGGGACGGAGCCCAGCCCTGGGCTGGAATGGCCCTGTCACTGTGTGGCGGGAGGGTGGAGCCTGTGTCCAGTTGGGTCCCCGTGAGGGTGGGGAATAGGGGCGCAGTTACCCTCACCCGCAGTGAGGGTTGGGAGCCTCCCCCATCTGACACGATGGGTCCAGCTTTTACTGTTTGCAGATGCCCAGGTCTGAGCAGGCCAAGTACTGGGGTCCTGGACTGGACAGAGAAACCTCCCTTGGGTGCCCAGGCTGGGCAGAGAGCCCTGGGCCCGGGAGCCTGGGGAGCGGGGTCTGCAAAGGCGTGTGTGCCCGCCCCCTGGGCATCAGCCGCCAGTGGCCTGCTCATTTCTGCCCATGGTCCTGGAGACTGAACCCAGGACCTTCCCAACCCTTTCTGTTAGTCATTTTGAGAGGCAGGGTCTCCTTGAGTCACCATGTGTCCCAGGCTGGGCTCAAACGCGCGATCCTCCTGCCTCAGCCTCCTGGAATGTGAGAAATAGGCGGTGTCTGCCCTCCTCATGGATGTGGCTCCAGTTTGCTGAGTGCCCACACCAGCAGTGAATGTGCCTGGGGGTGGCAGGGGCAGTGGGCAGGGGCAGGAGGGTGGGGGTGAGCAGGGAAGCTGCCAGATGACCCCTTGTTGGCGGATGTTTACGCACTGTGCTGCTGACCGGAGCGCGTGGGTAATTACCACTCGGTTTAAGTGTTGAGTAGTTGCTGTGGAACAAATTGGCCGGTGATGCAGGACACGCCTGACAAGTTGTCACCTGTGCCTGGGTTTGTTGACTCAGGCCCGCCTGGCTGGCCTTTTCCTCTGGGAGTATTTTAGTTGAAGCCAAGGGAGCAGTGGGCCCAGAAGGAGATTTTATAGGGTGGAAGAATCTTCCAGAATTAAAATGGCATTGGAGAGGTCACAGGTACATGACAGAGCAGCTCCTGGAAGTCAAGTCGAAGCTGCGACGTGGCAGGGGAAGCCACTGCCAAGGGTCAGGTGGGGACAGAGATCCCAGGTCACATGTGCTCCCCACACGCCCCAAGTCCCCCCGGCTGCTAGAGAGGGCTTGGTGTGTTTGCCAAGAAGAGCAGAATATTTCTTGATTCAGCCTGAGGCCCACGTGCGTGGAAGTGGGGCTCTGGCTGCGCCCAGAGGGGGGCCGCCTCCTGGGTCCAGCCCTCTGGTCTCACTGCAGTGGGCGCTGGCCGTGAGGCTGGCGGGCCCCTGCAGGACTGCCTGACCCTCTCTTCCCTGTCCCGTGCACCCACTTCCTCCTGGCCATGGCTCACTGTGTCCGCCTTTCCTCTGCAGCTGGCGTTGAGGGGACCAGCTGGCCCGATGGGGTTGACAGGGAGACCCGGCCCCATGGTGAGTCTTCGCCCTGCGTGGGGCTGTTTCCTGCTGTTCCTGGAAGCGGGCTGTGGCTGTACAGCTGGGGGCACTGGGTGGCCAGTGGCGATGAGTGGGGGCTGAGGGGGTTGAGGCGGGTAGCCCTGTGTGGGGAAACTCCAGGTAAGCAGCCCAGCCCGGCCAGGGCCTTGCTTCGCTCCCTTCCAGGGCCCTCAAGGCATAAGATGGACGTGGCGTGCGTCAGGGACACTTAGGTCCTGTGGGTGTCGGATTGTCCTGGAGTGTGAGGTTCCAAGGATGAGATTTTGATCTCACAGAGCCTCTGGCTGATTAGGTGTCTGTCACTGGACCTGGCCTAGGTCTCTCCCCTGGGGCCCACTAGGGCCGGCCTCTGTGGCAGGGGCACCTGGGCCCCTGGGTGCTCACTGTCCCGAGCTGGCTGTGAGGGGACTCGGCCTGTCATCCTGTGGAGGAGCCCCTTGTGTGCCATGGGACCCAGGAGCCCGGCGCTGAGCCACGTCTCCCAGAGCCTGGAGCTCTGGCCCCCTGACTCCTGAGGTCCCCCTGACCTCCTGCCCTCTCAGCAGCTGTCGGGTGGGTTGGGCTGTACGTGGGACACCGTGAGCCTGTGTATGGCTGTGCCTCCTGCCCCACGGCCCTCCCTGAGCACATGCTGACCCAGAACTGTCTCCACAGGGCCCTCCTGGCAGCGGAGGTCTGAAGGGCGAGCCGGGCGACATGGGGCCTCAGGTAGGTGGGCACTGAGGTGCTCAGGAAGGGCTGTCCTCCTGGGGCTGTGGGGGCCAGCGTAGCAGTGCCCTTCTTGCTCCCTTTCTTGGGGAAGGCAGTGGGAATGGTGGTCACTGGGGCACGGGAGCAGAGGTACCCGATGTGTGCCGCGTTGTGGTCCTCTGCCCTTAGCCGGGAGCCTGTCTGCCCTGTCCCAAGACGCCCGTGTGTCAGCAGCCGGGATAGTGAGCATTGGCCGGGGCCAGTGAGCTGGGGGCGAGGCTTTGCTCCTTCCGAGGAAGGCAGGTGTGGGCTGAGCCCTGCCCTGTGATTCTCCCGGCAGGGTCCCCGAGGTGTGCAGGGCCCGCCCGGCCCATCAGGAAAGCCTGGAAGACGGGTGAGTGCTGGGGTGACATGGTCCAGTGTGGTGGGCACAGCCGGGTAACTGTGGAGCCCTCAGTGCCCCTCTGCATCGCCCTCCAGGGTGTGCTCCGTGTCTGGGACTGCGGACATCTGGCCTGGTGCTGGTGCCCAGCCTGTTTCTTGGGCATGGCCGTGTCTCGTGGGCAGCCTCATGGCTCCAGACTTGGCCGTGATTGGGAATTGGTGCCCAGGTGCCTGCTAAGGCCTACACCTCAGCAGTTTTCCTCTCCTCCTCCTGGGATTTCCTGTTGGGAGTCATTCTCCTGGAGGTGCCCTGGCTGCTGGAAGGGGTGGGGTGTGCATTTATACAAAGTGCTGAGCGCTATCCTGGCCGGCTGGGGGTGCCCCAATTAACCCCACTGTGCTTAGACACATGGGACCCCCGCTGAGGCCAGTACCCACCACTTTGAGGTTCAGGAAGGTGCTGCACGGGCTGATTGCCCAGGGCACTGCCTGGGAATCCTGCTCAGGAATCCCCAGCCCAGTGGGCAGTTACCTGGGACCAGGTTCTGAAGCCGGTTTGATCTTGGTAGGTTTCCCATGGGCCTCTGCGAACATGGCTGGCTAAGTGCCATGCACCAAGGTGCTCCGGCCAGGGCGCAGGGAAGTTAGGGAGGGAAGACAGGCGTGCAGTTAAATCGTGCTGTGCCGGGGATCTCAGGAAGTCAATGTGGCCCAGAGATGCCCACAGGAGAGGGTGGAGGAAAGGGGCTCTGCAGACCGGCAGCTTCGGAGGCCTTAGGCATGTTTCCTGTGAGGAGCGTGCCCGGGGGCTGTGGATGCACGGGGGGCAGGACCTGGCCCTCAGATTTCCCTTCCTGTCTAAAGCTGATGGAGATGGATTTGGGGGGGCACCTGCTGGCCGTGTGTCCACCGAGGAGTCTCACCCTGCATGGCCCCTTACTTCTGTCCCCCTTCCTGGTGTGCGGGGCGCTCTCTGCTCTTCTCCTGTGCTGTCTCCGCTGCCCGTCACGCTGGAAAACCCCTAACTGCTGCCCGCTGTCCAGTGTCTGTGTCTCCCGGCACGTTGACAGGCGCAGGCCCATTTGATCAGGGCACTCAGGAAGTAGAAGAAGGACACCACTGGGCCCTCTGCCTTGGCACTCGGGTGGCCAGCGTTCCTCATTAAGGGTGGTTGGGAAGAACGTCCCAGGGCCAGCTGAGTCCCTGTGCCTCTAGGGCTCTTCCTGTGGTGATCGTGGGACCTTTGCAGTCGACCCTCAACCTCCACTCCCTGCCTGCTGGCCCTGTGGCCAATTAACTGGGCTTGGCGGGCTTGGCCTTGGCAGTTCCATGGCTGGAAGTCATGGCCATGGGAGTGGCCATTGGTGACAGGGTGACTGCTCATCCTGGGTCCCTGGGTGGCCTGAGCGAGACTCAGCCTGTCTAGGCCTCGGTGTCCTCCTTGGCCCTGTGAGCCTCTAACCTGTCACTTCCTTCCAAGGGGTGGAGGCGAGGGTGCTGCTCATGACGGCAGCAGTGTGTCCCAGCAAAGTCCCAGACTTTGGTGCCTGAGATTGGCAATTCCAGCAGGGTCTGGCACATCCAGGGGGCAGGTGGCATCTTGCCAAGGGGCCCAACAAGGCCAGCAGCACCTCGTTCTTGGTGTGTGGTGAGGGGGGACCTCGGGGCTATGGATTTGGGTCCCTGGCCAACCTGACTGCATTAGGGGCTGTGGCCTGGGAGCTGGCGTAGCCTGCCTTGGCTCTGCTCGTGGTCAGCCGCCTGCCTGTGGTACTGACCACCGTGTCCCTCCTGTGTTCTAGGGCCGGGCTGGGAGTGACGGCGCGAGAGGCATGCCTGGACAAACAGGCCCCAAGGTAGGCTGCGCATACCTCAAGGTCGCCATCATTCCTGTTGTCACGGTGATGCACAGTCTGGTTTACCATGAACGTGGTTACGGTGGGCACTGACAGCTCATTGGGGTCAGTTCCTCGGGACGGCTGGTGCAGGTGACAGCGGCCAGTTTCCCCTAGGGGGCAGCTTCTGTCACCTGGTGGTGAGCAGGCTGGGGTGGAATCCCAACCGTGAGAGCCACCCGTGTGGCCAGGCCACGTGCTCGGGGCAGGGCGGCCTCAGGGTGGTCCGGGGGCTCTCGAGCCCGGGTGGGGTCTTCTCACCTGGGTGCAGGGTGCCTGGGCTGTTGCTGGGCGTGAGTGAGCGACAGGTCCACAGTACGTGGGATCAAACCTGTGCAGGTCAGTGCCCTCCCCACGGTCCCCATGTCCGTCCCTGTGCCCTGGCTGTACCTGGACCTTCACCCATCCCTGGGCTGTCCCTCCTGCTGGCTCCAGGGAGGTAGCAGAGGTGACAGTGCCCTTCTCCAGGGAGGACACCAAGTGGGAAGCCTGGGTCACCAAGGAAGCCAAGCGTCCACTCCCCTTTGTGGTGCCAGCTGGCATGGCTGGGCTCTGGAGTGCTCTCCAGAGTCCTGAGCTCATGAGATGTCTTGGACTTTGGTGACCCGGGGAGACGGGATAAAAGTGACCCACAAGACAGGCCGTAGGAGGCAGAGCAGGAGGGCCGGCCCTGGAGTGGTGAGCCCGGGAGCCGGCTGCAGGGCAGCATGTGGGAGGACAGGTGGTGCCCACTCCCGTGCCCTCCTTCCCCTGGGGAGGCCGAGCAGCAGCGCACGTGCGCTAACAGCGGGGCAGCCTCCTTGAGCGCTGCGTGACCCAGTCTCTGTGTACACTGTGGCCTGTGGCCAGGGAGAGCAGCTGTCCCTGCTGGGGGGTTGGGGGAGAGGCAGGCTTTGCAGATCCCCAGAGGTGGGCTGTGGTGAGTGGGCCCCCAGTGGCCACCAAGGCCCAGGGGGCTCAGCTTGCTGCTCCGTGGCGTGTTGACCCAGCTCTCCATTGTCTTTGCAGGGTGACCGCGGCTTTGACGGTCTGGCTGGGCTGCCTGGTGAGAAGGGCCACAGGGTGAGTGTTGGGTTCGAGGGGTCTCCAGGGGTTTCGGGAGGTCCTTCCGTGCAGCCTGGTTCCTTCTATAAGGCTGGGTCACTTCCATTCCAAAGTGACTCCAAAGAAAGCTCCCTGGGTTGGCCAGAGGCTGACCTCCTGGACGCTGCCTCTGTTGATGGAAAGTCAGCAGAAACAAAGAGGGTTTCTCTTCTGCAGCTTGCAGCCAACATGTGCTGTGGGCCAAACAGGCTGGTCTTCCTCGGACACTGTGGGGATGTGGGTCACGCCCCACCTACAGGCCACCTTCTGACGACACAGCCTCTCCCACCCTCAGGGAGCCTAGGCAGCTACCACGTGGGGAGCTACCAAGGACAGTTGCACCATTAGAGTGGTGGCCTGGAAAGGGGGACAATCCTAACTCCTTGTCCCCGTTTGGGAGGACTGGGGGCCAGTACCCCGGCTGCCTGCTCTGGTCTGCTCGTCTTGCATGGCAAGGACTAGTTATGGTGTTTTCTTCCTGACCTGCTTTCTTTCTCTGAAGCAGATTTCTTTGATGTTTGTCTTCAGTTTTGACACATTTGGGACAAACGGGCCCTGACATATGTGCATACGCACACACAGAGACACACACATGCACACAGGCAGACACCCATAGGTGTGCACACATGCTCACAGACGGGCTCACACGCACACACGGGCACACACAGGCATGCATACTACGCACTTGCATGCATGCACATGCATGCACACTCAGGCACACACGAGCACACTGTCACATTCCCGTGGTGCTGAGAAGTGCTGTGTGGGGTCCACCCAGAGCGTCTGCTTTTGCACCCTCCAGGAGTCCCGTGAGACCAACCCACACAGCCGGAAGGCAGAGCCTGGCTCGGCACCTGTCCTGTCGATGGACGGTTGAGCACATATGGGGCGCCAACTGTGTGCGAGGCGTGGGCCTGAGGGTGGGCTGTGGGTGCGCCTGGGGTGGCTCAGATTTGGCTCAGTGGCCATGGAACGTCCTTGTGCCTGCGCGGTGCTCAGTCTGGTGATGTGGCCAGCACGCCCATCCAGATGGGGCTCGGGGGTGAGACTTTAGTCATCTCCACACTCACAGAACTTAGGGTCGGAATTAGAGAACAAGGAGACGGGGGCTTGAGACAGGTCTATGTGCCAGCTCAGGCGTGGCTAACGCTGACTGATTGACTTCCTAGGGTGACCCTGGTCCTTCTGGCCCGCCAGGACCCCCGGGAGAGGATGGAGAAAGGGTAGGTATCCGTCCTGCCTGCAGAGCACCCACCCGCCTCCTGCGCCTCTTTGAGTCCGGGCAGGACATGAGGCCTGTCACTGGGGGTGGTGGGCGGAGGAGGGAGCAGAGACATCGCCTCCGGAGGCGCTGCGAGCTGCCGAGATACACACAGACCCCCACATCCACCCCCCCCACCACCCCTGTTCAGCTGAGGTGATCCAGGAGTGGCCCTCTCCTGTCTCAGGCCTCAGAAGAGCCCCTCTAATTGCAGGCAGCAGGTGCCCCTCGCCTGCAGGAGGCAGCGGCTTAATGAGCTGGCATCTCACAGATCTCACCAAAGGTGTCAGGGAGGTGGCAGGTGCCAGCGAGGGCTGGGGAGGAGTGGCAAGGCTGCAGGAAGTGATTATCCTGGTCCTGGAGGCGGGGGACGGGGAGACAGATGCCTGGATCTGGAGCAGCCGGGAGGGGAGGGAGAGGAGGAGAGGGACGCTGTTTCCTAAACCTGGGGCTCCTGCAGCACCTGAGCCCCGGAACCTGTCACGTGCATCTCCCAGACCCAGCTCCCAGGCTAGGTGCCCTGTGCCGAGCACGCGTGGCTGTGGACGTGGGCGGATCAGGCCCCCTCCGTGCACCCTGTGTTCTCAGTGTCTCTCGTGTTGGGGTACTTAGGGGAGGCTTGAGAATGCCTGGAAAATGAAAGAGAGGAGCAGGTGGGGTGCAGTGGAACTGGCAGGGTGCGGAGGTGCGGGTGCCAGTGGCTCTTCCGTTCTTGCTACTCACGCTGCCCCGGCAGGGCTCCGTGTGTGAGCCTCAACAGTCTGCTGCGAGAGGGGAATGGGAGAGGGATCCTGCTATATGCTGTGCTCCTGGGTGCAGAGGAAATCGTGTGTGTGTGTGTGTGTGTGTACGTGTGTGTATACACACAGGCCCTTGTGAGAGTGTGTATGTGACGGTGTATGTGTACAAACATGTGTGCACGTGTGTGCATGCATGGGGTGTTAGCATGTACACACAGGGTGCACATGTGTGTCTGTGGTTGTGTGTTTATGTGTATAAGGTGCTTGCGTGTGCACACAGGGTGTGCGTACACGGAGGGGGAGTGGTGACGTGGTGAGCCGAGCTGGCAGCAGCCCCAGGTGTGGCGCTGGCGTGACCTGCTTCTTGGGACCTCACAGCCATCGCTTGTGTCATCATAGGATGTCTCTTTCTGCTGCCCATCCCTCCCAGTTCCTGTCACTCGTAAGGGTGACCGAGACCTTTGAGTTAGTGGGTTTCCTGCCTGGCCATCCCAAGCCTCGCTCGTGGCCTGTGGGATCCAGGCGCCTGCAGCTGGCAGGGCTGGGTCTCCCAGCCCTGTCCTGCTGGTGCGGGACTAGGAAGTGGCGGGTGCTGCAGCAGCCCTGGCCAGAGTCGTGCGACTGGCACAGGGACATTGTCTCTCGGTGTCCACGCCTTGAAGCTTGTCCCTCAGATCCTGCCGCTTTCTCCCCTACAGGGTGACGACGGAGAAGTTGGGCCCAGAGGGCTGCCAGGGGAGCCGGTAGGTGTGCTGATGGGTGGGAATCTGGGTCTCGGCCATGTAGTGAACACGCTGTGGCGAAGCCACCCCTGGAGCAGGACTGGATGACGTGCAGATGCGTGAGGGTTTGCCTTGAGCACAGACACTGCTGGCTTCTCCCGGGGAGGGACAGGAGGAAGCTTCCTTGGGGCCAGGCGAGGTGGGCACAACATGGCAGCCTTCCCTGCAGCCGGAAGCCGGCCCCAGAGGGTGCGGGGTGGGGCTGGGGTGGTGTCTGGGCTGCTGCAGGGTGGATCAGCCGCTTTGCTCCGTCCCGGTGGCTGCACCTCCCCAGCCCGACGGGGAGAAACTTTCCTCAGCTGACTAATATTTAGGCTCCAAGCAAATCTTCTCAATGGTGCAAGGATGTTAATTGTTTTCCCCTTACCGAGGCTCCGAAGCCCCTCTTTTCTCATTGTCCAAGTCAGCTGGGCAGCTGTTCACATCGGGTGATGTTAATTGACGATAAATGCTGTGCTCGCCACACCGTAGAGGGTAGGGTCGGGCTGCGCGTGCCCGTCTGGGACGGAATGAAGCCCGGGGTGTCTGCCTGGTCAGCCTCTGCGCCGCTCTCCCTGACACGGGGAGCTGTGCCTTCTGGGTTCTTAGCTTCCAAGAAGCACTTCCGTGACTGGGTATTAAATCACGGAGGAAGCGCTTAAGAGGCAATGGAGGCGAGAAGGGCTCCTCTCTGGAAAGCTCCTATGGGAACTGAGGGCACTCGGAATACCGCTGCACTTTCGTTAAAGGTGTCCATCGCGTCTCCAGGGGCAGGGCGGGCATGGGCCATCCGGTGGCAGACGGTATCAGGGCACCATCCCGAGTCTTACAAGCCATCTCAGGCTGCAGCAAGGCCTGGGGCTGTGCCCGCTGTGGGGTACCTGGGCCCCTGCACGCAGCCCCCCGCTGCTGGGGCGGGGCCGACAGCTCACAGCCAGCGTGGCCGTCTCCAGCCAGCCCGAGGCCTGGTTTCTCCTGACCCTGCTTCCCACGCGCTTCCATCTCTGAAAGCAGAAACAAGGGCTGCGTGTCCTTGCGGAGGGGGAGCCAGTTACAGGAATGGCACAAAGCACCCACGCAGCCCGGTGTCACCGTGTGCATTTCTGCGGGAAGGTGTCTGTGCCCGTCTGCCCCGAGCAGGCGTCCACGACAGAGCCCGCTTTCCTGAGGCTGCCCCTCCACCCCTGCCCTGATCCCCAGCAAGGAGGCCCCGGTCACCCGCCCCGAGTCCTAGGTCACTGACGCGCTTTTGGGCAAGCCCAGCCAGGGCATCCGATTGGCTGGAGGCAGGGGACAGGGGCTCCATAGCCCTGACCCTTCTTTCTTTGTTCTTTCCTCTTTGCAGGGGCCACGTGGTCTGCTTGGGCCGAAGGGGCCCCCAGGCCCTCCAGGACCCCCCGTAAGTGCTGTCTTTTTGGCATGTGAGGGTCCCTGCCACCAGCTGGTGACCCCTGTGGCAGTGGGGCGGGCACTGCAGATCTCAGTGTCATACTGTCAGGCTGCAGTTGGCCCTGCCACCTGCCATAGCCAGTCTCTGCCTCCCTCTCGGGCGTGTGGCCCGGGCTGTCTCTGTGATAAGCAGTCTGCAGGAGACCCTGTCTTTCAGCCCACCTTCTGCCTCGGTGGGCTCTGCCCTGCTCTGCGGGGCCTCTGAAGCCCCTTTCTAGAACTCACCCCCTTGCCTCCCACCATGATGCGGGCCTGGCAGCTCAGCTACTCCTTGGCCGAGGGCTTGGACCGATCCGTAGACTGTCAGGGAGGGGACTGGGGACATTGCTTTCCCTCTCCAGCCCTGTTCATTTGTCTCCACTCAGTGCCTGTCTTTTGAAATCTCTGCAGGGTGTGACGGGTATGGACGGTCAGCCAGGCCCCAAAGGAAACGTGGTGAGTCCCGGGCTCCAGGGTCTGGCTCGGTGATGGGGCCTTGGGCACATCCCGTCCAGTGGGGAGGCTCTGGCTGTCATCCACAGGGTAGAGACCTGAGCCCCAGCCCACTGCCCCCGGGGTGGGTGTCTGTCTGTCTGGCACCTGCAAGGTCTGCCGGGTGTGGAGGGAGATGGTCACTTTCTTCCATGGGAGGAGCTGGCAGCAAATGTCCCAGAAGATGAGGCCCTGGGTACTGGGTCTTTCAAGGACACTGAAACTTTAAGACAGGAGGGGTCCCATAAAATTCTTCTCCAGTGACATCCCAGGGGTACCAGCGAGATTCTGCTCTGCTTGGTTCAGGGAGCAAGTTAATGCCCGGTGTCAGGGTCAAGGGCAGTAGCCCCGTGGCACCAAGTCCTGGCCTGGCCCTCTGTGGTGGGACCTATGGCCCACACCCACCAGGCTGCCCGGCAGTCAAAGCCAACTCGAGGATGGGCAGCCAGGGAGGGAGGCACAGTCCCTGAGCCCCTTTCAGGGCCTTTGCTGTTGTTTCCCCTAGGGTCCCCAGGGAGAGCCCGGCCCCCCGGGACAGCAGGGTAACCCTGGTGCCCAGGTAAGTGGCCTTGGATGTGCAGCTCGGGATCTGCCACGGGAAGGGGAGACTGAAGGGGTCCCTCAGAGTTGCTGGACCCTCTCGGTGCCCAGGGGAACCGGAACCAGGGCTGGTGCCTGGGTGGGGAGGGCCAGCAGGGAGCCGGGCAGGTGGCAGGAGAAGCGCTGAGCCTGTCCTTGCCCTCACCTCTGCTGCCTGGCTCTGTCCCCACAGGGTCTCCCAGGCCCCCAGGGCGCCATCGGTCCTCCGGGAGAGAAGGTGAGTGGGCCTGAGCCGAGGGGAAGGGGGAGGCCGCCGACCCCAGCTGCGTCCCCTGGTCCAACGTGCTGTCCACCAGGCCCGGGAGCTCAGCCCATCGGAGCTGGGCCTCAGCCAGGAGGAAGAGCTGAGCTCTTTGCCCCTCACTGGTTCTTAAATTCACTCGTTCATCCTCCTGCCACACATGGGGCTGCCAGATTTACCGACCAAAGTGGACAGGGCGCCTGTGAAGTGCAGAGTCTGTTGTTCATGTATGAAGTTGGTTCTCTGAAGTTCACATTTAGCAGGGCACCTTGTTTGGTGTTTGGCTCTGTGGGTTACTTTTGTTTTGCTAGATTTGGGGTCCCTGAGGCACCTGCCTGCCTGCCCTGCCCTGGGCGTGGGCTGGGGCCGGAGTGGGCGCCCTCGTGGAGTACGCAGCTGACCCGGGCTCCGGGTGTGTGGAGCAACGCACAGCACCACGGGAGGGCAGCGCCTGTGCCTCTGCAGGGTGGTCTGAATGGGTCAGAACCCCGAGGGCTTGAATGCCCAGGGTGGGGAGCCGTGGCACTGTGACACTGGCCCCTCCGCCTGGCCGCAGTGGGTGGGGCCAGATAGATGCCTTGAGCTGACCACTTGCACTGACGCCATGGGTTGGAGAAGTTGCAGAGTAACCTCAGGGCCACACGGAAGCCCGCGCAGCCCTAGGAAGAGGTGGACCCGGGCGTTTCCTCACGGGGTGTCTGGTCTGTTCTAGGGTCCTTTGGGTAAGCCAGGCCTCCCCGGAATGCCCGGCGCTGATGGACCCCCGGTGAGTATCTGTGTTCCCACCCATGCCTGCAGGCTGCACCCCAGGGCTAGGGCTGGGAGCCCAGGCTTGGGGATGAGGGAGGACACGACCTCCACTGTCCAGACCCATACAGTGTGGAGCTGCGGCTTATTTTATCATGGACACGCTTTGTGTCATGCCTTCCCATCAGAGGGTGGTGACCACCCAGGTGGGGATGTTGGGGGTTTATTAGGGCGTCCAGAATAGGACTCCAGGGAGGGCCACGTCAGGTGCCCAAGCATTGCCTAGGTCTCCGGAGTCTTGGGTGGGAGGGCCGGCGTGCTGCGTGTATTTTTAGTGCTCCTGTATTGAGTGGGGAAGTGGGGAGGTGAGGAACAAGCGCGTTTTCGATGTGTGAGCACACAGCTGTGCACCGAATTAGGTGCCGCCGGAAATAGCAAGTCAGTGACAGATCCACCTGTGGCCAAGCTGTGTGGAGAGGGAGGTGTGGGGAGGTGGAAATGCTCGGAGTGTGCACACGTGTGTGTGTGTGTGTGCGTGCGTGTGTGTGGGTGCATGCAGGTTCCCATGTGCGTTCTGCACCCACCGCCCGCTGCAAGGTGCCTGTGGGTGGGGCTTCTTCGGGAACGCTCAGTGGAGGAGGGAAACAAGCCCTGGCAGAGACCGAGATGCGCTCCCTTAATTATTTCGGACAGTGCGTGTCATTGTTTGAGTGACACCGTTAAACCCACACAGGGAAGCAGAGCGTGTTGACAGGCAGTGGTGCCCTCCTTCCCCTGCTGGAGGCCCCTGGCCCCGTGGGTCACAAGTGCCAGCCACTCTTTTTTGATCTGAGCGGACAGATCACTCCCGTCCCACACAGACTCCCTTAGGGACACGGAGTGGCCCGGTCACATGGGGTCTGGATACTAAGCCATTCATCTTTCCACCGTTACGCTTGTGTCTTTTAATTTAGGATTGCGTTGAGTTGGGTTTTTCTGAGGCTGCATAGACACATTTTCTTGTAGGTGGTTAGAGAAGTAAATAAAACGGTGACAATCTCGTGGCCCTGTGTGGCTTCACCAAGGACCCTGGGCTGGCAGGGTCCTCTGGTCCTTGACCTGCAGCAGGTGACACACAGGCATCCGCTGCTCTGTGCAGTGTGAGGTTGGGAGGACCTGCCCTGAGCAGATATGTCCCCTCCTAAGAGCAGGTCCCTGGGAAGTCACCGGCTCCCTTTTGCATGCTGCCAGCAGAGAGAGGTCCCCTCGCCTGGGGGGCCAGCAGGCTGCCCCATAGACTCTGTCTTATCTGAGGATGTTTTTATTTTTTGGTCCTGGGGATTGAACTCACGACCTCGAGCCTGCCAGGTGGGCGCTGTGCCGCGGAGCTCCATCCCGGGCCCTGTCTCTCTCCTGAGCCAGCATTTAAACCATGACGTCTACCCTGGAGTGTGGGCACTCGGAAGGGGCTGGGGGCAGCAGGTGGACTGGGACTGAGTCCAGACACCCAGGGCAGAGACCCCTAGTTTGTGTGTGTGTGGAGGGGAGAGAAATAAAAATATCCTCCTCTGTGTCTGCAGCGGTGCAGCATGCACCTGCATCCTGCCCGTCATCCTGGGGCTCTGGGAGGCTGCGGCAGGAGGGTCACAAGTTCAAGCTTGGGCAACTTAGCGACCTGCTGAAGTCCCGTCTCAAAGTTAAGAAAGGCTGAGGCTGGAGCTCGGTGCAGAGGCCCTGGGTTCACTCCCCAGGGTCTGCTGCACACAAACGCACATGCGCACACATGCACACACATGCGCACACAGTCTCCTTTGCAGAGACAGCACATTGCTGGGCACATTGTGGAGAGGGCTGCTTGTTTCTCGTGTTGGTTTGGTTTGGGTTTCGAAGAAGGAAAGGTGGTTGTAGAAGGGGTCGAGGGGTGGGGGGTGTCGCGAGGCCGACTCGGTGCCCCAGAGCGTAGCGTTCCTCGGTCATCCACCGAACGCAGAGAAGAGCAAGTGAGTTACAGGTCAACGGAATGTTATGGAGCCAGTAAAAAGTCGAGCCTCCGTGACACTGATGACATGAGGAAACGCTCACGGTCCCCTATTAAATTAAAAACCCTTCCCGCTGTGTGCGTGCGTGGTGTGCGGGTATCTGGAGAGAAACTGGATTAGCAGCGCTGTGGCCCACAGTCAGCGCAGCTGCTGGGGGCTGAGCCTAGGGGCCTCCGTTTCCCTCTTCCCTTGCCTGGTCATCAGCAGTGAACACATATTACTTTTTAAATCAGAAAAATGGCAAGTACAGGTAATTTAAGCCTCATTATTTTCCCATGACGAAAGCAGTGCTCATTACAGAACACCGGGGAGACGCCAGCAGTCAGAAGCTGGGGCCGTTGAGCCATGCCGCACGCACCCGGGGTAGTGAGCGAGCCCCCGCCAGCTCCTCAACCCGGAATGCAGCTCGGGGAACCGGCCCGGGCACCGCAACATCTCGCTCCCTGTGTCTCTGACAGTGGCCCAACCAGCCACGGCATGAAGAGGGCAGCGGTGCTGAGTGACCCGTCTTGGGGCTGCCCCCTGTGTGTCGCTGGGCTCCACACACACGATACCTGCCCACCCCCAGGGGTGCCTAACAGACCGTGGCCTCTGGGGACTGCAGAGCTGGCTGTAGGGGACCCCCTTGGCACCCCAAGCCATGCCCTCTCGGTGCTGTTGGAGCTGAGCCCTGGCACCCCGAGCTGCTGGCATT
Source organism: Dolichotis patagonum (assembly GCA_004027295.1). Classification (NCBI taxonomy): domain Eukaryota; kingdom Metazoa; phylum Chordata; class Mammalia; order Rodentia; family Caviidae; genus Dolichotis; species Dolichotis patagonum. The sequence continues at coordinate 4,288 of PVJX010019393.1, read as the reverse complement.
GGGAGCACAGGTGCCATTTCAGGAAGGCAAGGGCTGGCCAGCTGTGTCCCCTCGGGGCCAGAACAGCAGGCCCTGGCCCACCCACTGGGCCTCAGTGTCCTCCAGGGCCACCCAGGCTCCTGTGGGGGGCACATTGCAAAAGCATCGACTCCAGTTGTACAACTCAGGGCAAAGAGCAGGGCACGGTGGGCACACCTGTGATGCCAGGGACTCTGCTGTACCGGTAAGCGGAGGCAAGAGGATCAGAAGTTCGAGCCTGGTCTGGGCAACTTAGTAAGACTCTGCATCAGAATAAAAATGAAAGTGTTGGGGACGCAGCTTGGCGTGAAGGCCCTGGGTTCAGTCCCGGCACCATGGGGAGCGGCAGCCGAAGCGCACAGGCAGCTGTTTCTTCTCAGTCTCCATGGCTGGGTCTCGAGCTGCAGCCGCAGACGTTGTGACCCCTCCAGCCCCGGCCACCCCTAGGTGTGAAGAGTTGGGTGCACTGGGACGGTGTCTGCTGGTTGCAGACAGCAGGGACCTTGCTGGTCAGGGAGGCCGAGGTGCGAGTCAGGTCCCAGCCTCTCGTCCCAGTGTCCATTTTGCTGTGTGACCTGAGCAGGGCCCTCCTCGTCCCTGTCCCCACATCGGCCTTTGGTGGGATCTGCCCTGAAGGGCGGGCTGGGCGCCCAGCCAGGAGCCACCCAATCACGGCCATCGTATTCTCACACTGCATCTGGGCGTGGGACACCGTGTGCCCCTCTGGGACCAGCACTGGCTGTGGTCAGGGCAGGCTGGTGCTTCCTGTGCCCTTTGGCAGAGGGGCTGGGAGTGGCCAGGCTGCGCTGGGTGCCTGTGCAGCTGTCCTTGAAGTCCGTCTTACTGGGGCAGGGAGAGCAGGGCTGTGACCGTCACTGCCACCTTGCAAGACAGGTGACAGAGGGGGCGCTGGGGTGGCTGCTCTAGGAGGTGGCGATGACTGACGAGCTTCCTCTCTCCACACAGGGACACCCGGGCAAGGAAGGCCCCCCAGGGGAGAAAGGAGGCCAGGTGGGTCCTCCCCGCACCTGGGTCCCTGGCAGTCAATGGCCGGACAGTCCGCTGGGCCAGGAGGTGGCAGCCTGGGGACTCCCAGGAGCCATCAGATAGTGGCCCTGTGCCACTGTGTGACCGTAAGCTCTGCCACTGTAGCCCAAGGCCCTTTGCTGGGGATGCTTCTCTCTGATGGCAGCTTCGTTGGGACCACTGGCCTTTCCACCTGTCCTGGCCTGGTCACCCTCAGGCTCTGGGCTGCTGGAGTGTGACCGGGCAGCTCTGTTGGTCCCGGGTGTTCTTGGCACCAGGAGACTCACACACCTGCTCTGCTCATTAGCAGACCGCTGGGGGAGGGAGGGTTACCCCGAACCCCACTTCGTCCTGTGCTGGAGGATCTGGAGTTGACAGCAGTGGCCCAGGCACCCTTCCTGAAATGAGCTAACGGTGTCTCTCTTTGGTTTTAGGGTCCACCCGGCCCCCAGGGTCCCATAGGCTACCCAGGCCCTCGAGGAGTCAAGGTGAGCAGGATGTGTGTAGCTCCGGGTCCCTGTGGAGGTCAGGATGGGACAGGGCACAGCATGGCTGGTCCTGGGGATTCCTCAGGTGGCACCTCCTCCAACCACCCAGAGCAGCTCGGTCCTCCGAGTCAGGGGTGGGACACTGGATTGGGTCCTTGTGGCACTAGGAAGGGCCGATTTAGAGCAGGGGACGATGTCTAGTTGGTTCAAGGAAGCAGGTGGTGGGCACTGCCCATCTGTTAGGACCAGGGCACATCCTCCCACCTCACATGTCTACCTCTGTCCCACATCACCAAGCCCAGGCCACTCTGCAAAGCCTCTGGCAGCCATTCCCGGCCAAGGCAGGGTGCTCGGCCTCTTGCCTGGGGAGCTCGGATGCATATCTGCGCCTTTGCAGAGGGAGACCTTGCCTGGGCCCTTTGACGCCATCTGGGCAGCCAGAGCTGCTGGGGAGCTGTGGGAGGCATGTGCTTGTTTTCTGTCATGGTCCAGCTGCTCGAGGTGCCAGAATCTTCTGAGCGGGGTCCAGAGCTGCAGAGCAGCATCCACCGCACCACTTCTTGTTCCATCAGCTCTTGCTGGCTTTGCTCCGAGCTCCTAGCTGCAGTGGTGTAATCTCGAGGTGCTTGTACGGCTCCTCCTTTGAGGGAGGGGCGGGTGCAGGCAAGGGGGCTTCCTTCTCCCCAGCAGAGGGAGATGTCCTCCAGCTCAGAGATCAGGGAAGCTGGGGTGGGTTCCGTCCTTCAGGATGATTTTAAGCGGAAAGCAGGAAAATGCACACACATAGGACAGTTCATGCGGCCTGCAGACTGTGGTGTTTGAACCTTGTCTGCATTGGTGTCTGCAGCGCACAACTGTTGCCGGGTCCTGGAGGTCCTGCTCCAGAAAGCAGGACCGAAGTTTTCAGGGACCCCTACCCCTAGTTACGCTAAAGTCCACACTCCAGTCATTGGTTGGCTGTTCACTTGCCGATTCCTGATCAAGTGTCCCTTCCCTGTCCCCGAGTGGCACAGCTTCCATGTCCCGGGAACCAAGATGATCCAAGTACAGAGCAGTAGGAAGTGACCTTTAGGGCTTGGGAACCTTGGGCAGGGCAGGCTCCCCCATAGCGTGATTTACCAGCAAAACGCCTAATGCGTTTTACAAGGGTGGTAATTCAGCAGCAACGCTGATTACACGAGCCCAGAGATGCATGTTTATCTTACAAATTCCTGCCGCACGGCAAGCCGTTGGCGGTTGCCGTACATGGCTAATTGCATAAGGCTGCTTCTGCGAGCTGAAAGGTGTTTGCCTTAAAATGTTTCTGGAGAATGCACTCATCTGTCTGTCTGATTAAAATTCACTCGTGACATGAGCAATCCGGTTAGACTTGGAAGCAGATAGTGGAAGGAAAACCGAGGTTGAAAGTGAGTCTCACTGGGGAGACAGATCCTGGCACCCTGCTGGGCTGGGCCGGGCCAGGCCTGGGCAGGGTGGACACAGCAGAGCTGTGGGTGGGGGCAGTGGTTCAGCTGTTGCTGCTGGCAGCAGATGGTCCTGGGTCAGAGGGCTGCAGTTACTGCCCACTAAGGCTGGACCTTTTTCTGAGGTGGTGTCCGTCTTAGTCTGTTGGGCTGTACCAGTTACTTTCTCATTGCTGGGATCCAACACCGGATGCCAACAGATTAAAAGCAGGGTGGTGGCTCACGCTGTCAGCCCATGGTCTGCTGGCTTCAAGGCAGGGCAGCAGGGCAGAGGGGCCTGGTGGAGGAAAAGGTGCTCACGTCATGGTGGACAGGAAGTGGAGCAAGTCAAAGGAGAAGCCGGAAAGGGAGGTAAACACTTCCAGGTCACACTCACAGTGTCGCCTCTTCTGACCAGACCACGCCTCCTAATGGCAATCAGCTGTGAGCCTCACGGTCCAGTCCCCTCCTAAAAGCCCAGCCTCTGAGCACACGAGGGTCTTGGGGACATGGAGATAGAAATCACAGTGGGCTGCTGTAACTCACATCCCACAAATTGGCAAAAAATACACCTTCTACCACAGTCCCAGAGGCTCGAAGCCCAAGTTGAAGCCCAGCAGGGTCTGTGTCGGGGGAGGGGCGCTGTCTGCCTCATAGATGGTGTCTTTGCTCTGTGTCCTTGTGGAAGGAGGGGGACAGGCCCCGTGGACTTTCTTGAAGGCACTGTCCCTTTTATAGGGTTCCTTTCTTGTGGCTGAGGCCCTTAGCTCTTTTTCTCCTGGTGCTGGAACTGGGGCGTCAGCCTGCTGAGCATGCAGCCAGCCACACCCCAGCGCCACACCCAGTTCTCACAGTGCCACCGACCTGAGCTCTCCCTGTCTTGCCCTTCTGAGGGGTGGCAGAGTCGCGCCTGTCCACACTGGGCCCTGGCCGTGCCTGGCTAAGCCTGCGCCTCACTGCCAGGACAGTGGAGCTCCCGACGTGTCCAGAGTCGCAGCAGTTGTCTCTCCAGAGAGAGGGCGGGCCATGGAGGCCACGCCAGCCCCAGGCTCAGTGCTGCATGCACCTCCGTGTCTTCCGGGGCCCCTTCACACCAGCCCCAGGCAAACAGCTCAGAACTGCAGCACTGGCTGTGACATGTCCTGGCCACCAGAGGGCAGCTATCCACCCCCCGGGTCCTCAGAGGAGGCCACTCTGGCCAGCAGCAGCCTCGGCCTGGAGTTGAGTAGGAGCTGTGGGCCCTCTCTGGGTGGCCCGAAGTAGCTTCGGGGCTGGAGGAGTCACCCTGTTTCGAGATCTGAGAGCTTGAGCAGC
>PVJX010019392.1:24566-34999 GCA_004027295.1 Dolichotis patagonum | reverse complement strand
TTTTGGGATAGCTGACCATGTCCTCAAGTCTAGTGTAAGTAGACAAACTGAAATAGCATGTAATCCATCTAAGCAGACTGATGAGAATAATGTAGATTTTAAATCTTGTTACCCAATTAACAATATCCTCTGCCTTCCTTTTTTAGATAATTCCTCCCCTTTCACTCCCATAGGGTGCACTGCTTGTTTTGGGTCCCACTGCCTCCCTATATAGAGCCTCTCAATGGACCCTATCTCCTGATCTTCTCTGCCTGTGTGTCTCTCTGTTAATATTTCAAGTTCATCTATACTAGAAATTACAGCCAATCTTCTCTGCCTTATTTCTGCTATTCTGTTTTTCTGCCATTGGTTGTTTATTTTTCTGTTCCACTCCGCTGTCTGCCCCGTTCACTGAGGCCTCTCTGCCACTGTTCCTGAAATGCTCGTATTCTTTTTCTCTCTAAAATGTCCTTCAGTATTTTTTGTAGGGTTGGATTGGTGGTCACAAATTCTCTCAGTTCCTCTTTGTCATGGAAGCATCTTATTTCTCCATTAATTTCTAGAGAGAGTTTTGCAGGATACATCAATCTGGGCTGGAGGTTGTTCTTGTTCAGGGCTTGAATTACTTCAAGCTCTTCTTGACTTGATGGTATTTAAGCATTTAAAAAAGCATCAAGGTTTCTAGCATGTACCACCTAAATACTCGGAAAAGCTGTTCTTTATCCTAAACTTCTGTTTCCTGGGATTTCAGAAACCTCCTCTTGCGCGGATCTCAGGGTATTAAAGCATGGTTCTTGCCTGCTATTAGCACCTTTGCTTTGCTTTGTGCAAATAGCTTATTTACTATTTTCTGTTGGTTAACAGAGCAACTGGATAGCTCCTAGATCTAGCTAAATAAAAGCAGAAGCAGATGCCTTAGACTGCATTGGTGCTGTTTTGTTAACACAAAGGGGAAACATGTCTCAGGAGTTGATACCTGTCCAACAAGATGAGAAGGAAGGAATATTATGGACCATGTTTTCCGGGTTATTACTGAGTCAAGAAAGACAGTAAGTAAGCTCCTTATTTGAATGAGTAGCTTTTAAATTCCCAAATCAAATGCTTGTTACCAAATGTAAGGTTCCTTTGCTTGTTTTGCTTCCTGCAAGATGGGAATGAGCAGGAAGAACTAGACATGTTCTCAGATGTCTGGATAGTTGTTGTCATTCTGCTCCACGTATAATAATAGTTCAGTGAGCCCAAAACCTCCCAGTTCTCCTAGGAGCCACCCTGAAGTAGCCCTGTTTGTTTCCTTCTTAGTCCAAAGCCACAGATGAATGTCTGAAGTTTCTTCTTGCCTAGTGCAAAGCAACCGCAAAGGTTGCTAAGGTTTGTCCAAGGGGCAGGCTCACAGTGTACCCATGTTCCCACTGAAACACCCATTCCTGTTATGTGACTTAGAAGGGGACTTTTAACAACCTGAAAGTCTGTCCCTGGCCAGGAGCACTTGGTGGTGGAGAAGCGGAGGGATTAAGGATTTTATTTCTGTCTCAGTTCCAGGCTTCCCCCCCCAGCCAACAGGATTGCACTGTATGCAATTTAGCCTTTCTCTATAACTTTAAAAAACATGGGTAGCTGGTCCTTCCTGAGGGATGACTTTGGCCACATGTTCTCTTTCTAATGCCATCAGTCACCTTACAAGGTATCTTAACACTTACCTGTCATTGGAACAAAATACTCAACACCTGCAACTTAGAGGAGAGGTTTATTTGGGTTCACAGTTTTAGTCTCTGGTTGGCTGGCTCACGGCAGAAACCAGATGGCCCAGCAATAACAGAGGAAAACCTGCTCGACCCATGAAATTGGGGAGGAGAAGAGAGAGAGAGAGAGAGAGAGAGAGAGAGAGAGAGAGAGAGAGAGAGATGCCTAGAACAAGAGGTGCCTAGAACAAGAACAAACCCTTCCAGGTCGTGTCCATGGTGATGCATCTCCAACTAGGTCCCACCTTCTAACAGCACATTCGGTTCTGAACTCATCAATAAATGAAGCTACTGTGAGTACAGTGTTCCTATGAACTAGTCACCTTCCAAACACATGAGATTTTGCGGGAAGGCGGGGTGCATTTTAGATCTAGTCCTATCACAAAGTCTTCGTCATCCCTCCTGTGGAATAGGTGGGGGAGCTCATGCTCCAGGAAGCGAGTCACTTACCTAGAGTTACTTTGCTTTGTGTTGGCAGGAGCAGGATTCCTGCCCACCCTGAAATGCCACTTAGTGCCTGTTGAATTGTAAGCATGTAATGGGAAGTACTCTTAAGAAATGCTGGGGAAGGAGAAGATGGCCACCCCAGCAGCGTCTGGGCTGTGCGGGCAGATGTGATGCTTCAGTACATCTGTGGTCAGGCCACTTGCCTAGCTTGTGAGGCCACCTGTTCAGGTGTACTACATTGAAGGTCGCTATGCCACAGCTCTGTGCATCTAAACAGAATAAACTGAATCAAGTGGCAAAGGAGTTTCTGATAGTGGCACAACTCCTGAAGGATCCCAAGCTGGCCCTGTCTCATCTGAATTCCTATGTCAAGCATTCCATTAAAGTGAAAAGCCTGAATGAACTCACTGCAGAAGAGAGGCCACTGGGGAGGAGTACCTTGCACGGTGATCACTGCATCCCCTTTAGACCAAGCTGCTGTCTGTGAATTAACAGCAGTCCTGGAGCGCTTCCTAGGTCAGGGCCAAGTACTGAAACTGGAGGTGAAGACTGATCCCTCAAACATGGGTGGAGTGACTCTCTGTGTTGGGCAGAAATATGTTGATATGTCTGCAAAAAGCAAAATTCAGAAGCTGAGTAAGGCAATGCAGAGACTATCTGAAAGTGTTGACTTTCTTTTAACAGTGAAAATTCTTAAACTTGGGGCTACAGTAAAATGCTTCCTGAACAACAACAAAAAAGAAATATTGGGGAAAGTGAGTCATATTTTCCATAAATTTCCTTGCCTACATCAGCTGATGTGACTCCATCATCCTCCCAGGTTGTGCTGTTTCTTTAAGACAGGACATATGCCCTTGTTCTCCTGTTTATTGAGGCTCTATTGGTAGAATAGGAAGTAGTGGGCTCATGGGGCCCAGAGAAGGAATGTATTCTATGGAAGGTGAGGGTCTGTTATCTTCAAATCACATTTATTAAGGAGACTAGGGCCAGGAGACCAGAGATGTGTTGTTTCAGGAAGTGTTGAATTTAATTAAGTGAATCTAATTCTCATTGGGTGAGAATAAATCTTTTTTTTTATTTTAAAGAGAATAATAAAAAAATAAAGAATTTCAAGACAAGATGATAGGAAATCAACAATGACTATTATACTGCATATTTTTGTCTTCAAAATAGTTGCTCAGATTACCAGACATAGGCAGGCAAAATTGATCAAACAATATAATCACTAACTGTTCCATTCAATGATCTAATGGAATAGTACAATTATCTTAGCTGTCATATATATATCATATCATATCATATATATATATGATATACATATCATATATACTATATATCATATATATATATACATATATATCTGATATATATCATATATACCATATACACCATATATACATATATATCATATCATATATATCATATATATGATAAAATACATACACATATGTATGTATGTAATATATATGTGTACATATATATATATGTATGTATGTATGTATTTTTCCCCTTCCCTTCTCCTTTCCCCCATCAGTTGTTTTTTTCACTTTGAGCAATTTCTTTCCCTTTCACAGTGTCCATTGTATGTTTTCAATCTTATTTTCTCTTTCAGTTTCTTACACTAGGGAGACAATATGATGCTTGCACATGTATGTCTGATTTATTTCACTTATGAGTATGGTCTCTAGTTGCATCCATGAGTGCACATATATTGTTGTGACATGATGTTTTCAATTCTTCTGGGAAAATACTCAAAAGGGGAATAGCTGGGATTGCATGGGACCTCTAATCCTACTTTTTGAGGAATCTCCACACTGATTTCCACAGTGGTTGTACCAGTCTACACTTCCACCAACAGTGGAGAAGGATTCTTTTTCGAATTTGAGAGGCCTGATGTTTTTCAGTTCTTTACATGTTCTAGATATAAGTCCTTTGGCTGAGAGACAGTTGGCTAAAATTTTTTCCTATTCTGTGAGTTTTCTTTTTACTCTGTTGGTGATTTCTTTTGATGTGTGAAAATTTTTTAATAAGATGAGAGCCTAGCTATTGATTCTTGAAGCATTCTGTGTAGTTTGGTTTAGCTCATAAACTCTTTGCCTATGTCTTCAAGATTTCTACCTACCTTGTCTTCCAGTAGATTTAGTGTTTCTGTTTTAGATCTTTGATCCATTCTGACTTAAGTTTAGTGTATAGTGATAGACATGAGTCTAGTTTTAGTCTTCAGCATGTGGAAAACCAGTTTTTCTAGCACCATTTCTTAAAGAGGCTATCTTTCTTCCAGTGAACATATTTAGTCCCCTTGTCAAATATAAATATAATGTTTTTAGTTGGTCCTCATGTCCGTTTTAGCTTTTTTTTTTTTTTTTTTTTTTTTTTTTTTTTTTTTTTTTTTTTTTTACCAGTACCATGCTGAGTTTATCATAGTAAATTTGTAGTATAATTTCAAGTCTGGGATTACGATGCCTCTTCTTTGTCTTTGTTGCTCAGGATTGCTTTTTGTGTTCTAGGTCTCTTCCATTCTCAAATGGAAGATAGTTTTCTCTAGATCTGTGTGGTATTCTTCTAGTATTTTGATTGGTATTGCATTAAATCTGTATAACAATTTTGTGTGTATGGTCATTTTCACAAGTTGGTTATTCCTATCCAAGAGCAAAACATATCTTTCCATTTTATGATATCTTCTTCAATCTCCTTTTCCAAGATACTGTAGTTTTCAATACATAGAGCCTTTTCATCCTTTGTTAGATTGATTCGTAAGTATTTCATTTTCTAGGATGCTATTGTGAAAGGTGTTATTTTCATAATTTGTCTCTAAGTGGTTTTGTTGCTTGTGTTCAAGAATTCTATTGATTTTTGAGTGCTGACTTTTTATCCAGCTACAGTGCTGAATTTACTTATTAACTAGTAGTCTTTGGAATTTTCTGTAACATGATAGTATGCTATCTGCAAATAATGATAATTTAACATCTTCCTTTCCTATCCTTCTTTTTATTTCTAAGAATAAATCTTGATGGCCTTCCTTTTTCTAACCATCCTTGTGTATCAGCTAGTTTTACTTTATCATTTTCCCCAATTCTCCTGTGCATTTAGTGGTCATTTAAACTTTCTTCTATTATAAATGATCAGTTCATGTTTTCTAGCACCATTTCTAAACTTAGATAACCACAAAGAAAGATGTCTTTCTCTCTTTGAAAAACTTTGCCCACTTTCTGTCTCTGCCTTCCTTATGATTCAGAAATCAGTTATTTTAAAAAAATATTTAAATTTTTTTTATTTAAAGAAAAAACAAGACAAAACAGAAAAATGGGTAGAGGTATTATATAGTTTTGAAGAAAATATTAACACTAAGAAATTACTAGTTGATGAGTTACATATTGTCCTATTAGAAATAGTTGTTCAAGTTACAAAATCAAAGGATCAAAGGTGGACAGATCCTCAAACATTCACAGTGCAAACCATTCTGTTCAGTGATCTAATGAAAACTTAGTAATATGGTCATCTATTTTACACACTTAAACATACATACAGTTATATCCTTTAGAGTACTTTCCCTCTATTTCACTTTCACAATTTCTATTATACATTTTGGATCTTATTACTTTTTCAGTTTTTTATTATTTTTTTACACTAGAGAGACAATGTGATATTTACAAATGTGGATATTATTTATTTCACTTATGAGGATAGTCTCAAGTTGCCTCCATTAACCTATGAAGGCCTCAAGATCATCCTTCTTCATAGCTGAGTAATACTCCATTGTATAAAAATACCACATCTTTTTCATCTACTCTGTGGTTGATGGGCATTTTGGTTGTTTCCAAGATTTAGCTATTACAGATTGTGCTGCACATATATCACTGTGACAAGACTTTTTCAGTTTTTCTAGGAAAATACCCAGGAGGGGAATAGCTGGATTGAATGGAACTTCCAATTCTAGTTTTTTGAGGAATCTCCATATTGATTTCCACAGTGGCTGCACCAGTCTATACTCCCACCAACATTGGAGAAGTGTTCTTTTTTCCCCTGCATCCTCGCCAACATTTATTATCAGTCACTTTCTTGATGGCAGCCATTCTTTCTGGAGTGAGATGAAATCTCAATGCTGTTTTAATTTGCACAAAAGCCAGATATTTTGAAAGCAAGCTTCTGACTGTACCTTCCTTCTTCTTGTCTTATGCACTGGCATTGCTGGTTTTTGTTTCCTCACACATTTTCCAGTAGTGGCAGGAAGCTCATAGTGATTGACCTGGGAATCCTTATGCCCACGCAGCTCCGTCATCACATAATGAGAGATTATACCCATTATTGGAAGCTCAGGCTTGCCCTAACTATCACAGATGCACATACCCTGTCTTCAAACCAGGTCTCCCCACACCCTGGGCCCTGGACAAGTACCAGTTCATCAGTGGCCTTTTAGAAAGCAGGCTGTAAATCAGGAGGTGAATAATGTGCCAGTAGGCATAGTTTCATCTATATTTACAGCCACTCCCTATCACTTACATTACTATCTCCTGTCAGATCAGCAGCAGCATTAGATTCTCATAGTACTATGTACTCTATTGTGAACTACACAGGTGAGGTATGAAGGCTTTCTGCTCCTTAGGAGAGTTTAGTTGCTGATGGTGGAGCTGAGGTAGTGATGCTAGTGCTGAGGAGTGTCTACCAATACAGTTTAACATTAGCATGGAGGATTAACTGCACAGAGACCACAGTAAACCAATTGCTTTCTGGCTCATGTTAAAACCATATCTGTGACTGGCAAAAGATAAGCTACAACTGGTGGCAGGTTTTATAGTGACAAGTGAGTCAATGTACTTCAATTGTGCAACAGCATCTGTGACAGGCATTAAGCCAGAATCTGACACTTACTTTAATCTGTGGCCTGAGCATTATTTTATTTACTATTTCCATTTGCAACTCTTTCTCACACTGCAGACTTGTCCCAGTCACAGTTTTGATAATACCACAAGCTAACCCTATCCAAAATGAGTGAAAAACAAACATCACTGGAGTGCCTCTTTGAAAATAGGGAAAGGATCAATGAAGAGATAGTGGAAGACTCTAGGGCTACCAACAGAAAGAAAATTGCATTGAAAAGAAAAATATCAATAGTCCTACTTAAATTATGAGTTTATTGCAACAGGTGATTCACATTCTTTGCTTTGTATAATACATAGTGCCCAGCTGTCCAATAAAGCCATCACATCTTCAAAAAAGTTTTGCTACATGTAAACCAAATAATCTGCATTAAAATACAAGCCTTTGAGTTTTTTTTTAAAAAGAAAAATGTGAACACAAGAAACAAAAGCAATTATTTAAGGTCATCACTGCATCAAATATATCTGCATTGAAAGCATTGTTCTTAGTGGCCAATTGCATTGCTAAGGCTAAAAAGTCCTTATTACAGTTTGTTTCTAGATATCCTTCCAAAGCCTCTTGTGGTCATAGAGTCTTTTTGGAGGTGTCTGAATATAGAATGTGTGATTGACTGGTGGTGCAATGCTGAGATTAAAGGTGCTAGGATCAGTCCACTGATTGGATTGGCACTGCCCTAATATTGGATACAGTATAAGAAACAGAAAGAGACTTGCCTTCTCCTTTGTTGCTTTTTCTGTCTTCCACCTGCCATACACTGTGGCCCCTCTGCCATGAGCCAACCTACCTTGGAGCCAGCTGATTGTGGACTGAAACCTCCATAAACTGCAAGCTAAATAAAGTTTTCCTCCTTTAACTTTGGGTATTGGGTATTTTGTCTCAGCACTAAGAAAAGTGACTAAGACAGTCCTTTACTACTGGTTAAGAGTTGCTTCTACCTGTCACTAAGGGCATTTGTCATGAATATTTAGAAGAGGCTGCAATTCAAAAAGTGACCTGTGCTCCTCTTTTTAACTACTACCATAGCCAGCTATTTCATAGCTGAAATAGTAGAGGATATTGAGAGGCAATTGTTAAAGAAAATTAATAAATCACTGTGGCACATAACCCAGGTTGATAAGTCTAGCAACACAGACAATAAGGAAACACGCTTACTTTTGGTGAAATATTTTTCAAGAGAATATGTATGTTTTTGTGCTAACCAATAGCACAGCAGCAGAACTATTCAAATCTTTGAATGATTAAATATCAGGAAAATCAAATGGATTTTTTTTTATTGATATACATGCAGATGGATGGCAAACAGGACTGGACAGCTTTCTGATTTTATTACTTGGATTAAGGGAGGTACCTTCAGAATGTGAGTCTTACACACCATGTTATCTACAGAGATTTACTAGCTAATTAAAAAAATATTACCTGAACTTAACTATATTTTATAGGCTATGATTAAAATTATTAAGCACATTAAGTACATGCTTTTAATTCACATATGTTCATGCAGGTCTGTGAATGGATGCAGAATATCCATCCTCTCTTACCCACACAGAGGAATGGATTTCTAAAGGCAGATTGCTGGTCAAAGCTTTTGAATTATGAAAGCCACTTGAAAGATTTCTTTTAGGAAAATATTGCCACTGGCAGCACATTTCAGTGATGGGGAATGGGCCACAAGTACTGCTTACTCATTGACATATTCAATCCATTTGATGAATTCAGTCTATCACTTCAGGGGAGAATAATAACTGTGTTTAAGTCAGCGGAGATAGTGGCTGCATTCGAAACCAAACCGTAGCTGGGGGTGATGAGTGAGCACTGAGATTTTTCATGCTTCAAACATTAGCACAGATTTTTAAAAGAGACTGAATTAGGGTCTTCTTTCTCCCAGCTCATGCGTGATCACTTATCTCAGCTTTCAGAAGAGTTTGAGCATTACTTCCAAACTACAAAAGACCCTTGAATTGGGAAAGAATGCATTCATTTGTGAATAAGCCTGGTTAACTAATTTTACCCATGCTAAAAGAGAATTAACTGCTCGAGATGACAAATGACAGCTGCCTTAAAAGTATGTTTGAGACAACTTTAAATCTCTACACATTCTGGTTTAAAGTCAATGCAGACTGTTCTGAGATTGCCATGAACTCACTGAAAAGCCTATTTACATTTCCAACACTATATACTTGAGAAGCAGGGTTATCTGCAATGACACCAACCAAAACAGATTACAGAGTAGACTGGACATAAGCAGCATACTTCAAGGGTCACCTCTCCTATCACTCCCAGATGGGACCACCTAGCTGCAGGAAAACAAGCTCAAGGCTCCCATTGAATCTGCATTATGATGAATTGTATAATTATTTGGTTATATGATTATTATGCTATACAATGTAATAATAATAAAATAAAGAGTTCAATAAATATAATGCACTTGAATCATCCTGAAACATCTTCCCACTCCTATCTGTGGAAAAATTATCTTTCACAAAACTGGTCCCTGATACCAAAATGTTTGGGAGCTGGTACTTTAAGCCTCCAGCACTGACGTTCTTTTTAATTACTATTAATTCTTAAAACATGACACCTTCCTATATTTTCCGAGTCATAAAAGTAGCATACATATACCATGGAAAAATAGAAAATGCAAGAGAAAAAAAACTACAACTAAAAGAAAATAAGAATTACTAATGGTCTTTGTTTGTTTTCTGCTGCTATAGCAAGGTGACTGAGGCTGGGTGAGTTATAAAAGAAGGCTGTTTAGTTTTGCTCACATTTGACAGAACCTGCTTGGTTTCTGGAGAGAGGCCTCGTGTTCTATCAATTGTATCATGGCAAAAAAAAAAAAAAAAAAAAAAAAACCCAGAAAGATGAAGTGAGTGTTCATAGAAGGAATACATCATTTTTTGTAGTGAAAGTGAGAGGAACTACTGGGCTTTCTTTTTAACACCTAACTCTCCATAACTAATTAAGTCCCACAATAGTGAGAACACTGATGACCAACATTAGCCTGAATTTTGGAGAAACCAAACCATCCTTAAACCATAGCACCCAGCTAACAGCAGCACTGACATTTGGGCGTAGGAACATGAAAATACTGTTCTAGGCCTCTTACTGCTTGAGGGCAGCATTGATAAAATCCTCATCTTAGGTTAGAGGTGAAAGATGTTTAAGGTGGTAGCAAGACATATCTCAGATGTCAGCTGGGACCCTGTGCCATCTGGGGATCTGGTAAACGTGGCAATGGCTGTGTGAGCTGGGATATATGGGGCCAACGCCTAGAGCTTCTCCTGCTCCTATGTGGATCCCTATGTGTGGCCTAGGTCTCCGAGTGGGCTTTTGTTCCTCTCAGTTGGATGCATCCAGGAAATTGTAACTTTTGGACGCCACCTGTTTTTT
>PVJX010019392.1:0-24466 GCA_004027295.1 Dolichotis patagonum | reverse complement strand
TGGGAGGGAGGCAGTCCCTTGGTAACAAGATCGCAATGAGGATTAAGGAAGAGCTTTGCAGTCCTCTCTCCATCTTTGAGCAGAGCAGTGTTCCTAGTTAGGAGGTAAGGGTGGATCGAGGATGGATCGTGTCCAGCTACACAAGCGAGGGTCAGAGTCCAGAGATCGTCAAGGAGCAGGCTGGGAGCTGAGCTAATGCCCAAGGGCACCGTTGGCATTTTGGAGGTGTACTATGGTCAGAGAAGTCCTGAAAGCTTTGTCTAGTCACTTCAGCATACAGCCTAATGGTCACCTGAGGAGCATCCATTAGGTGGCACTTACATGAGCTTGGAGACTTTTTCAAGCCTGTTTTGTGTGGACATACTCCATTTTCTCAAGACCCACTCTACCTGTGTAACCCCTGGAGACAAGGGCAGCAGGGTTTTGACCCCAGTTGCTGAGCTTGGGTGGGATCAGACCAATAGTGAAACCCATTTCCTCTTCTGATAGTAATGGGTCAAGTTGTATGTCACTGTATTAATAGTCATGGGAGATTGAGAAAGTGATAGTGTGCATGAAAGCTGGAGAGACTTTTTGAAGAAAGAAAGACATGGCTTGGCTCTAGGAGAACAGAGATGAATTTGACTAGAAGAAAAGAGATGCAGGAGCACACACCAGGCAGAGGAGAAAGGGGAAAGAATGTGCTAAGTGTCCAGGAATATGGAATAAAAGAACTCCCCAAATGTCAAATTGGGAATGGTGCCCAGATTCAGCACCTCTTATGTCTAGTATGAATATGTGATAAGATTTAAAGAGCAGTGTGGGGCATGGAAGTCAGACAGAATTAGTCTTGAATCTACTTCTGTCACCGATGAGCTATATGACTTCTGACAAACCACATACTCTTAACCCTACTTCAACATCAGTTTCCTCATCTGTGAAATGTAAATCATGGTACCTACATGAGGAAGCTACAATCAGAACTTGTGAGACAATAAATATAGTGTGGCTTGCACAGCACCTGAGCTGTACATAGCGTTTGCCTAATAAATGGAATCTGTTATGATCATTCAACAGGGAACCTGTTTCATGGGCAGTAGAAATCTCTATGCATTGCTGCTTTGATTTGTATGACTTTGTGGAATGTCTCCAAGTAGAAATGAAAGCACATTCTATCCTTCATGCCTGAAAGAGATTGGGTAGAATTACAGGTTCCATTTGACCCAGCTATTCCTCTTCTGGGTATCTTCCTGGAAGAACTAAAAACATCATACCACAGTGATATATGTGTACCCATGTTTATAGTAGCATAGTTTGCAATAGATAAATCTTGGAAACAACCCAAGTGCCCATTAACCAAAGAAAGGATAAAAAATGTGTTTTTTAATATAGTAGAGTACTACTCAGCTCTAAAGAGGGATAAACTGGAGACATTTCTAGGTAAATGGATGCACCTTGAGATCACACTCATAAGAACTGAATCAGTTACATGTGCCAATGTTGCATTGTTTCTCTGATGTGAGAAACTTTAAGTGTAAATAAGGACCAAAATGAATAATAGGTATAATGGAATAGGAAGAAATGGTTCAAAGGAAAGGGGAACTAGGGAAGAAGGAGGGGGAAAGGAAGGAATGGACAAGAAAAACAATATAAGAAGGATAAATTAAAAACAAAGCTTTGTAAATGAGGGGAAGAGGGGTTGTAGGGAGGGGACTGGAAAAAATAGGAATCAAAGATATATCACATACAGGCACAAATTCCCTATAATGAGTATGACCATTATGTATATCTAAATTGTACCAGTAAACTTAGCTAAAAAAAATACACTGGGAAGGTCTTAGTGGATATCCATCCAGAGGAAGTTTGTGCAGTGGACATAAAGGAAGTGCTGGGATGTCATTCCCCCATTTAATTTGCTTTGGTTTGCTTTTCATTGGGATCTATATTTGTCTTGAGTAATTTTGCCAACCAACACTGGAAACATGTCTGTTCCTTTATGTACAATAGTTAATGCTTCTGGCTTCTGTCTATGGAGGAAGACGTACTTGTCTTGGTGTGGGGGTGGAATTTGCCTGATCTACTCCACCTTTCCTTCACCCAACATAAGACTGGAAAATCACAAGATGATGGAAGCGTGTGCTCCTAAATCACCACTTTTAGCCATTCTCAGTGACCACTACTACTCTGCCTCAATGATCCTGAGTGAGAATTTGAGGGGCTAGTAATTCTGAAAAATGAGGCACCTGCGAAAGTTTCTTAGGTTGAAGGATGTCCTACAGCCAGAGAAGCTTTGAAAACTCTTTCTATAGTCACTCTAGTGTATGGTCTAATGGGCATTTGTGGATCATCCATCAGAATCTCACTTACTTGATTCTAGAGAATTTACCAAGCATTTTTCCAGCTTTCCTTTACTGTAACCAAATGCTTGAGATAATGAACTTTAAAAAAGGAAAGGTTATTTCAGTCCAGAGTTTTGGAAGTTTTGGTCCTATTGGTTTGGGCCTCTGTCAACACATATATCATGGTGGGAGCACATGGTGGAGGTAGCCAGTTCATCTCACGGCTTGGTGCAAAAAGGAAGGGGGAAGCTTCAGGGGTCCATATCCTTTTTAAGGACACACCCTCCCATGACCAGAAGACCTCTCGCTAGGCCCCACCTCTTAAAAATGTCTATCACATTTCAACGCGATCACTCTGGGGACCAAACCTTTAACACATGGGCCTTTGGGATGCATTTCAGATCCAATCAGTTAGGATCAAGTCCCGTGCAAGCTCTTTGTGTGGACACACTCTGTTTTGTCAGGTGAGATGATTAGTGACCAGTGCTAGTGCTTTAACTAATGGGTTTTTTAATCAGAGTAATAAATATTCAAAGATTTTCAGAACTCACTGAATAACAGCAATGTTATAACTAGGTGGAAATGCTGCAGTCATTTGGCCCAAGTTGTCTCTGGTCTCCCTTCAACAAAGGTATAACTATAAGATCTTCTGTTTTCCAGGAAGATTTACAGATCCATTTTTCCATTTCATAACAAACCATGCAAATCTGTCTACACTAGTTTCTACAGCTAGGACTTAAAAAGACAAACTTGAGTTCTGTTTCCTTGTTCTGTTCTACTCCATCTGTCTCTTCACATCTAATGGATGGCACTCATGGCATGTAAGTCAGTGGCGGGCACACTGTGCGCTTCCACTAGATGTGAAAGCTGACCACGGAAGGCTGTATTTTTAGAAAGTCTTGTTTATGATCACTTCATTTCTTCATGTGAGTCTGGATGCTGTGCTGTGTCTTTCCCGGCCCTCCTACGAAGGATACAAAGTTGAGACTCTCGTAAATGTTTGAGATCAACTAACATGGTTTTCCCGCCTCATTCACACATGTGCCATCTTCATAGTCTTATTTGGTTATTTTGAGTATTAATTGACTTTATTGACTAGATTCTTCAGATCACCTTTTAAACAAATCAAAAAAGACATTTTACTGCTTTCATTTTATTTTTATTTATTTGTAAAGAAAAGGAAGCAGCTTATTTAAAGATGGGGAAGGATGAAAGGGGATGATGGGAAGCAACACTGGACAAATAGGAAAAATTCGAAAGTGAATTGCTTGTGAATGTCTCGCCTGTAGCTTCTTTTATTGAGATCTTTGTCCTGCAAATATTCTTACTGCTATCATTTAAAAGAAAACTTTTAGGCTTGATATGCTAGATATATATTTATATATAGGAAGGACAGCTAATAATTTAAAATAAAATAAATAAAGCTAAACTGTCTATGATTTTGCATTCTACTTGTGGTACATTCGTCACACTTGATACATACAGTTATCATTGAACTTCTTAATAATACAGGCGAGAAAACTGAAGCCCAGTGATGTTACATTACTTGGTTGAGACCATACCGTCAGCCAGCGGCTAACCTTGGAGTTGAATACAGGATTCAGAATTCATTAGAATTACAGATCTCTGTAGTTTACCATGTATCCAGACATTCATTCAGTATCACAAAATGTTTGGAGAGCAAAAACAGTTCCAGGTGTTGTGCCAGGTGCGAAGTATACAACAAACACTTGTTCTGGTGGACTCAGGATTCGGTGGGGGAGAGTGAAGCTTAAGAAGCCGTCTGCATTGAGTTATGTGGCCAGAACTGCGATAGAGGCAGGTTCAGAGGATGCGGGAGAGAGACAATCAAGGCCTGGGATCTATCCAGGGAAACCTCTATGCTTCCTCTTATCTAGGGTTAAGAAGAAGTTGTTCTCCTAGCAATAAATACCACTCAGATGTCGAGTTTCCTGCCCCCAAAATCCTGTAACTGGTTAAAAGAGAGATTACTTTTCATGTCCCTCAGACTGGAGTCAAATCCCAGCTCTGCAAATCACTTGCTTGGCGATGTAAGTATATTGTGTCATTCCTCAGGGCCTACTTATTTATCTTTAAGAAGAAGTTGGCACGATCTGTTTGTATCTTATGGATGTAAGAAGAAAGTAGAGTCATTCATAGAAGGTATTCAATACGAGCCCTGTCCCATAATAAATACTCAAGAAATGAGAGCTATTACCCATGATTCTAGATGGATCATTGCCTACATTCCCACCCCACCCCTTCTTCACACTGAATCACAGGCAAGTTTTTTTCTCTTTCCACGAATCTATCTGATATTGAAGAGTTCTGTTGTGGAAATCTAAAACAGTCCTTCATGTGGTCTAGGATCTTCTGGGTAGGCCAGAGCTCTTTGCATGTCCTTTGTCAAAACATTCACTTTCCTTGTACACAAAGGTGAGAAGTCAACTGCCAAATGCAATTCAACAAAAATCAGTATCATAAACTTGGTGGCCCCATGGTCTCTGGGCCTAGCAATTGGAAGCTGGTCAAGACTGACTTTATTTCCGGAGGCAAACATAGCTCCAGCATTACCCAAACCGGGCAATGAGAAATCTCTCATATTCCTAACACTTTCAACAATGCCCCATTATGCATGGTGACTCACAAATGGGCCCATGTCCATGGAACAGCATGTGTCTCTCTGCAGTGAGGACAGTGCCTTACTGTACATTTGAACTAATTTCTTAGGCTTGTGTCTACCACTGACTTTACTTGCCTTCTTTTCGTATAGTTGCTGGAAACTTCCTGTATCAGAGAAAACCAGAAAAGAAAAGGACTATGATTTTCCCATTGGGCAGTCACACATTGGAGACAGAACTTGGGAGGGAAATGGGTACAAGCTGTATTAAAAGTAAAGTCTTGAATATCTTTGCAAAAAGACACTTACCTTAGGTGGCAGACTAAAGAAAATATTCAGCTTGTTGGTAATTGTTGTGATTGTAACTACCATAAGCTTTCTTTGACACACGGGGGGAAAAGACTGCACAATATTTAAACAGCTCCTGAGACACGGCAGTCAAGAACCCATTTTGAATTCTGCACAGTGAGAACTGATTTACTTTTTACGTTGTCACTGTAAGGAACTTGGGCAGTTCTGTAGGCCTGAGAACTCTAAGAACACAGACGATTTCTGACGTTCTGATGGTGGGGAACTGCTGGCAGTGGATAAGGCCCAAAGATGCCCTGCCTATTGCTTTTTCCCCCTCGCTAGTGCCGAGGCACTAGCTGGACTGAACTGCAGCCATGTTGGAAGGCCCCATGGAGCTGAATGGGCTCAGAGCCATCCTTGCTGGACCACTTTGGACCTTTGCACCCCTGCAGACACAGAAACACCTGCGTGTCTGTAGCTGGCTCTCTAGTGCAGCTTCACCTGGTGCCAGCCACCCATAGTCAGCAGAGATTCGGTTCCTCCTGCAGGTCTTCTGAGCTGCCCATGCCCTGGGTTGCTGCCTCTGGTCCTTGCACAGGTTCCTATTACTGCTCTTATCCCGCATAGTTTTTTGTTACCCATGTTGCTGTGTTGTAACAGTAAGACCGAGAATTTAAGTTTCTTGGCAAGGTCTTTGCTTACTGTTCTCTCTCCTCAACTACATGGTGGATTTCTGAGAGCAGGGACAAGCAGTAGTGCATCCCTAGCCTTTAGAGAGAAAGCACTCAGGGAATGTTTGCTGAAAGATCAAATGAATGAATGACACCCACATGTGACTTCTATGTATGAGGCAAAATAAGTTTTCAGGGTGCCTGGGGCTCCTATAATGGATGTCAAGTAGGAATATAAGTCTCACGATATTGTAACTAAATTTTTCCCTTTAAAATCACATCTGTTACCTGTTGTGATTCCACACAGGCTTTGCATGGGTGAGTTTACCGGATTACTAGGTACCTGATTACAAGGGGCAGTGGTTGAGTGAGAAGAACTGAGGCTGTGGAGTGCCGTGAAATGAGGGTTCCTATGAAAAAGAAGAGAAGGCAGGAAACCAAGCTTTCCTGTTATCCCGAGGCTAAGCCGGGGGTACCTTAGACCTGCGAAGACCCAGGTGAGTTCCCAGGCCAGTTTCTGGCTTCTTAGTCCAGGGACAATGCATTAACTGGTCTTCCACTGACTTATGTGTTTACTCTCTGAACCAAGTAACACTGACCACCTGAAATATACCAGGATATAGTAACAGAATGGAGACTGTTTTTCCCTTATGGAGCTTCTAAGTAGTTGGAGAAAAACTGATACTAAAACATCAAATCTACTGTGATACCAAATAATTTTCAGTGCCTTGAAGAAAGTTGAAGCAGAGAAAGGCAATGGAGGGCAACGGGAGCAGTTTTGGATATTCCGGTTAGGGCAGGGATGGGGATGGGTGGGAGGGGAAGAGTGTGAGGAGGAGACAGAAGAGCAGAGAACAGAGGAAGGAGTCCTGATAGCCGGGTGGGAGGCAAAGAGACTGAGTTCTAGCCCAGCTTCATTGCGTTGAGCAAGATATGGACTTGAGGCAAAGACATTCTCTTCGGAGATATAAGCTTGTGCCACGTGATGACATTTTGGTCAATGATGGACTGCATGCAGGAGGCTCAGCTGACTTACCAGATTATGATGGACACAGAGCCTGCCTGGTAAGCATGAGGTCGTGACTTTGATTCCCCATTAAAAAAAAGAAGACTATGTCAGAGATAAAAAATCCCCGTTACCCAGTGATGTTGTAACTGTCATAATGTTTCAGTACAACGCAGTCCTCACGTGTTTGTGGTGATGCTTGTATAAACAAATTTACTGTGCTTCCAGTTAATTGAAAGTATAGCACACATATTTATGGACAGTACATAATGCTTGACTTGATAAGAAGTGCTCATGTTAGTGATTTATTATTTACTGTATTATATATTTGTTATTTTAGAGAGGACACCACCTAATTATTTATAAAGAAAGCTTACTGTCAAACAGTGTGCCATGTTAGCTCGCAGCAGCCGGAACCACCTCACCTTCACCATGGCTCTTGATCACATCATCCTCTCTTATGCTTCATATAATCTTACGTTGTTTTGCTCATCATGGCCTCACCATATGTACACCACGTAGCTCAAATGTGTAGCAGGCTCCACCATCTAGGTTTTTGTAGTACATTCTATGTTGTTCACACAGTAGTCAAGTCTCCCAGTGACACGTTTCTCAGAATGTGTCCTCATTAAGAGAGGCATGATTGCAATTCGTCTGAACTGAACTGGGCGTTCCTGATGACTAGCTGACCCTGGGGAGCTGTTGGTCTCTTCCTTCATGCTCCAACCTATTATTCTGAGCCCTGCTGCAAGACCCTCTTAGGTACCAGAGTTCATAGGTTGAGTGTTTAGCACATGACTGGCTGCTTTTCTGCTAGAATGCAGGAGCATTGTAAAATCACTGGCACTTGTTTGGATAGGTTGCTACCTGTGTTTTATCAGATTCTTAATGTTTTGACTCTTAATGCAGGTAAAATAAGGAACTCTGGAGCCACCAGCTTGAGTTCTAGTTCCACCACTTACCAGTTGTGTGATGTTGGGCAAGTTACTGTCTGTACACTGTTTCCACATGTGTGAAATGAGAATGCTAACAGAGCCATTTCGTAGGACCAGATGAATTAAGCAGAAGCGCGTGGAGCAGTGCCCAGCATGTACCCTGTGTAAGTGTTTGCTCTTCTGACTGCCTGTGTTCTCCCTCACTGACTCTGTGACTTCTTGTGGAGAAGACGCTTGTTCCATTTGGCTCTGACAATGTCTCTGTCAGAGTTGGCGTAGGGCAGGTACCTAGAAAATATGTGGGGTAGAAGGGTGAGTGAATGTATACTTGTTGTTAAACTTTGAGGGTGATGAAGGAAAATCTGGTAGAGGAGGGTGATTTAAAAGAAATGGAACAAAAATCCTGTTAAATCCCTTGTCCTGCAGAAAAGCCTGAGAATTGAGGCACAGGTGACCTGGCGCGCATCTCATGTGGGTTCCACACTGACCTTGATTGTCCACTAGCCAGCTGAGGCTCCTTGTAACACCATCCGCGTCTTACCATTCTATGAGATTGTACTGTCACTGGTTCCATTCTACAGATAAGGAAACGAAGTTGGAGAAGTGATTTTCTTAAGGTCACACAAGACTATTGTTCTAGAAGCTTCATCCAAGGCTCTATTTCATTGTTGGGTCTTTTTCATCTGCCACTTATTAACAGTTTTTGTTGCACTGCCCTGAGCCAAGGATTCACTCACTGGAAACTCTTTCTTCATCAGAAGTGAAAAGAGACCTTTGACAGACGGAGGTGCCCACCCTGAGTGCTGGGCATTGATGTCTTGGAGCCTTTACAGCTGCTTCTTCTCAGGAAGATTCTCTCTCTTTCAAAGAGGATTTGGCTAAGATCAATCAACTTACAGACAAAGAGGTATTTGGTAATCTGGTATTTGGTAACCACACCCTGAATTTGGAAATATAATTATAGAAGTGTGGAATTCTGTGGGGATAAATGGTGGAGAAACTTTTCCCCTCTGAGAACCGAGGGGAAATATAGTATTTATTAAGTGCTTACAATACTCCAGGCACCTTGAATACTTTCTTAATAGTCTTCTACATATGAAGAGAATTTTACTACCTCTGTTTTGCAAGGAGACTGAGACATGTATAGACAATCTCAGACTTACAAAAGTTCAATTCACAGTTTTTAATTTTATGATCATCCAAACACCATATGAATTCAATAGGAGTGATAGTTCAAAGTTTGAATTTTAATTATTTTTCCAGGACAGCAATGTGCAGTATGATGCTTCCTTATGATGCTGGGCAATGGCAGTGAACTGCAGCTCCCCATCAAACTCCTGATTACAAAGGTGAGCACCCCATACTCTCATTTTCCTGAGCTGCTCTACTGTGTGTTCAGTAGATTTGGTGTACTTTCAGTTTTCAGCTTATGATACACTTACCAAGCCATAACCCCACTGTAAGCTGTACTGGTTGTCTGGCTTGCACGAGCTTGGTAATTAATAAGAACTCTACCAGAGACTTGAAATTGGGATTCTCATCCTTCAGAGACCTGTGCTTTGAATTGTCTATTTTTGGGATTGTGTGACTCACTGTGACTTAGAGTGAGGCTCTTACACTATCTGTGTAAACAGGGCACAGTTACTTTAAGTGTGAGTAAGTTCGTGACCTTGACAGTAAATTTGCTCATTCAGGGGAAACTTTATTGCTAAGAAAATCCCAAGGATATGTACTTGAAGGCATACTTGGATGTCCATGTTTATAACATCATTCTAGAATAGCGAAAGGTAGAAATAACCTAAGGGTCATTGGTGGGTGAATGGATAAACAAAATTTGGTCTATACATACAATGAGATATTATTCAGTCTTATAAAGGAAGGAAATTCTGACACATGCTGTAACATGTATCAGCCCTGAAGACAATATGCTAGGAAAAGCAATTCAGACACAAAAGGACAAATACTGTGTAAGTATGCTTATAAGAGGTATCTTGGGTAATCAGATTTATAGATGCAAGAACCAGCAGTGTGATTGCCAGAGCTGGAGGGAGAGGGGATGGAGCTGTGCACTAACGGATACGGAGTTTCATTTTTGCAAAATGAAAGAGTTCAGCGAGTGGAGGTGGTGACGATAGCATAGTAATGTATTTTATGTCTCTGAACTGAGCACTTAAAAATGGCTTTGCATGTGTCCTGCCCTTGCAGAGGGGTGATGGGAAGAAGGAGAGAAAGCAGGAGGGGAAGAGGGAGGAGAGAGGGAGTCGACAGACAGAGGGACAGAGAGAGACTATCGCATAGGAGCAGTTTGGTATGTTCTGTTGGAAGGATTTGAATTTGGCTTCAAGGAACTTAACTTTTTCAAACTTTACCAACCAGTTGGTAAAGGGGTGGTGGGGAGGGAGGGTCAGGTCAGGCTGGTTCTGCTGTGTAGCCTGAGTATGGTCAGCGCTTGAGTGGCCGCTAGGCTCCTGAACAGCTTTGAGTTGAGAATTTTTCTCCCTCCCTCCCTCCCTCCCTCCTTTTTTCTACCTATTTATCAAATGTCCTCTGTGCACCTTTCACTCTGCCAGATACTGGATGTCATAATATGTGACCTGTGGCCAAACATACTCATAATTTCTCCCCTTTACTGTTTTTATCAGTATTGACACACTCTTAGTCTCGCTTGATATTGATTCATGTTCCATTACTTTCTATGCCAAATTTTCCCCCTAGAGGAATAAAATCCATTGCTTCTGCTTTAGTTTCCAATGCTGTACAAAGGCTGAACAGAAGGCTCACATTGGGAGTGAGGAGACCTTAGGTGACTGGCACCCACTGGACCGCTGAGGAGTACCCCGTGGGTGGGAAGGGCCCTGGGGAGTCCTTGGGCCTGTGGAGTGAATGTTTTCACACTTTTCTGAATCTGGTACCGTGGGAATTTGCCTGTCTTATTTTATGGCAAGTTGTCTGCCTTGGGTTCTGAGGACTTGGAAAGACAGACAAAAGATTCTTCCCTTCCCTAAAATAGCCATGCATTTGTTTAAGACTTGACACTGCTCGGAGGCTGGAATTTCCCTCGGTGTTTATTTTCACATCTGGGTGATGGTCTTCTGCTACCCGAGGACTTTTAATGAATCACTTCAGAGATCACATTTAATGTGTCCCAGATGGGTGGTGGTGGTGGTGGTGGTGCCGGGCTTTTTCTCCAAACCTTGCAAGGGCAGGACTGACTTGGCTTCCTGGCTGGCCACTTGGAGTAGCTCTGGTGGGTGAAGCAAACAGGTATTCCTCCTCTTTCTGGGAAACCTGTGGGGCTGCACATCCGAGGGCTTTCTTCCTCCATGATGGGAAAAGGTGGAGTGGAATGGAAATGGAGAAGATAGGCTCCTTTTAACTGGCTCAAGACCTTCTCGCTTGCGGTCTCTCTGGGAGCCACCAGTAGAAGCCATGCTATGCTCTGACAGGCTGCTGCATGAACTGTCAGGGTCTCCAGAGACAAGGCTGGCTGGAGTCACCCTCTTCAGTGCCTTTCCGGAAGCTGCTGACCACCAGGGATCTTTGGTTGGGTGTGTGTTTTCAGGGCCTCTCATACCAGCAGAGTTAGTAGTGGTCGGTGTCTCCAGGACCCCATAGATTAACGGTTCCTGATCACTGCCAGCCTGGTACACAGGGTCCTGCACAGCCAGCCTCTGGTGTGTGTTTCTCTGTCTTCCTCCCAGCTCACACTCCATGTTCCAATCCCACCCCAAAGGCTCTGTTGCCCCAGTCCATATCCGTCTTCCACATTTCTGTCCAGCTCAGTATGGCTGCTGGGGATGCATTGTTCAGGTTGTCCTGCTCACCAGCTTCCTTCCTGTTACCGGCTTCCTTTGGGCTGCTGCTTTCCTGGTTTCTGGTTGCATTTGACCACTGGGAAGCCCTGAAGTCTGAGGATTAGGGGGAAAAGGGTGGGGCACTGATCACTTAGCAGTGCTTTGGAAGTCTTGTGTCCTTTCGAGATAGTCCTCTCGACATGACTTTCTTTTTTCTGCACTCATGTGACTGCCGTAACACTTTATTCTTTGAGTCTAGGGGTGGCACAGCAACCCTTGTGTCTACACCCCGTTGTCTCCATCAGTGGTGGTTTTTTTGTAGTTTCACTATAACTTGCCCACACCTTTGTTAATAATCTCTGCACTAAATCCTTTTTGAGTTCTCTTGGGTTGTCCAGCTGGAGCTCAGACTCGGGTATACTGTGTCACTTTCCACTCTTGTACTAGCACCTGTATTTTCTCTACCAAGAATTCCCTTGATACCTGCTGGTCATCCTTCCAAAATTCAGCTGAGAAATGTCATCTCTGAGTTCCCCAAAAGAGTTCATTATTGTTGCTATGGCCTTTGCCCTATCTTCAGGGTGGCAATTTATCATCCTCACTTTAACCTCTTGCTCTTTAGGCTGCATGGGATTTCTTTTCCTCATCACAATTTTGCATTAATTCCTTCAAGACTTGATTAAATGACTGTCTAAAATACCTATTTCAGTGCCTGTCTGAGAGTAGAAGCTTAAAAATAGTAACTACTATTGGATTTCTTCACACTAAAGTGTGAACGCTTATGTGGTTTAATACATTATACCTTTAGAGAGCATCTTACAGTTATAAGGAACCTTTCAGAGTTTATATTCTCTACAATTATCTTAATTTGGCAGGGTGGATTGTGCTTATGGGGCAGCAGGTCTTTTGAACACCTCCTACTATGTCAAGCACACGGTCTCCCTATCTGTAGGTAAGGAACAGAAAAGCTTCAGGTCAATGTCCAGCTACAGAGGCTGCTGGGAAAAAAGGAGACAGGTTGCTCAGCAGTGAGTTGGGAGAGTGTCTGTGGAAAGAGACAGATGCGACCGGACACATCTTTGCTTGGCTAATAATATGTGCTTCCAGTGCTACTGGAATGTGATTTTCTAAGTTGTGACTGGCTGACTTTCTTCTTTTTGTGGTTGAGTTTGTAATAACAGAGACTATGACTCTAGTTTTGCCAAAGTGGAAAAAATTCTATCCAATGGATTTTTATAGTGGTTCTTAAACATTTTTAAAATATTATTAAAGATGGAACTCAATAAGCCTTTCATGTCCTGCTCTGGGGCTGAAGAGCCAAGGCACAGACTTACAAGGCTTGGCGTTGGCAGCCAAGGGATGCTACACCTGGGAGGTGCCAGCACTAGTTAAGTCGTTCTGTGCAATTTTGCCTAAAAATGGAGCTACCTACGCAAGTACCAAGCCAGAGTAATTTGATCATCCATGGCTTGGGACACAGATCAAAGCAAAGTGCCTCACTCCTCATTAAGTTCAAGAAGCTAAGGAACCTGCTGTGTTCCAAGAATCCAAATACATCCTTTCCAGACTCAGGAGGATCCAGCTTCCATCTTAGGTGGCAGAGAGGCAGGACCAAGTAGAACTGTCAATTGCAAACTGTCATCACTCCTGCTCTGGTGAGAAGAGGGACCAATCTGATATTTAGTTTTGTAACTGAGAGAATTGGGGACATCTTCTCCAGTGGATCCCACAATGTTCATGTGGTCCCCTCGCTGGCAGGATTCTTTAGAAGGACCCAAAGTGATATTCGCTAAGTTAAGGGAGAGTCCTAGAGTGGTTAGGACAGGAGGTATCCTGCTCTCAGCCAGCAAAATGGGAGGCCCCAGAATCTCGGAATTTGCCACTAAGTCCTCTCAGCTTCTCAATTCGCCAACATCTTAAACACCACCATTTTTCCTGGGAGCAGATATGGAAGACTTCTGAGAGCCCAAAGGCCTAGGAAGG
This sequence comes from Dolichotis patagonum, assembly GCA_004027295.1. Classification (NCBI taxonomy): domain Eukaryota; kingdom Metazoa; phylum Chordata; class Mammalia; order Rodentia; family Caviidae; genus Dolichotis; species Dolichotis patagonum. Next base: position 10,848 of record PVJX010019392.1, on the reverse strand, counting down.
GAGAGTTGGGTACTGGGCTGCAAATGGCGTTTGTTTTGGTCATCAGCGGCAGCCCAAGTTGACCTCCTTTCTGCTGTCTCCCTGACATTCTCCAGCCTATGTGGTGGACATTACTGCCCAGTCGAGCCATGGCCCCTGTCACCCAGCAAGGCTGTGGTTACACACCCTTTAGGTTGCTGACTGGCACCAGTTTAGCGTATGATTTAAAGGGCCTGGAGGGCAGCTTGTCTGTTTGAACCTGCAAAGGTTGGGCACATGAGTGAATAACAATCTTTGAGCTCCTGGACAGCTTGTCTTTGGACTTACAGTGCATCGACTCAGTAGGTGCTGAATAAATATGTCTGTTGGCGGATTCTGAGCTATCAGTTTCCTCACCTCTTCTACCTCCGTATTTCTTTTCCTGGCTCAGACCTAGTCTTGGGAGGTCACTTTCACTGGTTAGAGGCAGTTGACATGCTTGCTTCACAGCTTTGGCCTCAGATGCCCTTACTGTAACCCTAGCTATATGGTCAGTACCTACCTGGCTCAGGACCTCGCTCCACCATGTACACAGCAGGAAAGCTCTCTGAGTGACGTGTTGTTTGGAATTCCTCTTGTTCAAAGAATGGCATGTCAATATGTTCCAGACTTTTAAAAAATGTTCAGACGAATCACTTTGGGTAGAACAGCCAGATTTGTAAAGAAGAAAATAAAAGCTGGTTTTAACGGGCAAAGATGTTCTGAGTTATTCTATGCTTGAGTGGCAATCCAAGTTGAGAAGAAGCAGTTTAACTGCATTTTCAGGAATTGTGGGCTCTAAGCTGATTTGTCACCAGTGTCTGTATTATGTCACGAGGAGGGGCTTGGTGACCTTGCTGAGCTGTGGGAGCTGTTCGGTCCCTCTTCTGTCCTCCCATGACACTGTAACTTCCCATCTCCCCTTTCCCCCCACATCATGCAGATTTCTACATCAGCAAAGTCACACAAATATTTGACTTAGCAATGGTGGTGGTGGGAAAATTGTGCGGTGTGCATGATTGGTCTTCTTCTTCCCTCTGCCCGTGCTAGAGGCCGGGACGCCTTCCGTGGACAGCAAGGACAGAGCATCTGAGAAGAGTTTGTCCATTTGGAAGAAATAGGATGAATATCACACCTGGGGCAGTCAAAAACCTATTCTTCTGATGTCCCTCACCCACTTCCCCGTGGGGCACATACCTGCACTGTGTCTTGCATTGCTGTTTTTTAGGGCAGGTGTGTGGGATAAAGTAGACCCTGGAAGAGAAGGCAAAGATGCTACTGCTTCTAATGCTAAGGCTTGAAGAGCACTGTGTGAGCTGAGACTGCTCTCTTAATAGCTCTGGGCCTCCATTTCCACTTTTGACATAATAAAAGTGACATAAAAAAGTTTTGATTCAGCCCCTAGGAGAAAATGTATGAAAAAGAGTTTGTTCTTCCCAAATCCCATTCCCTGCTAACTTCTGAGTGATCACCTCCCACCTGTGTCCAAACCCACTTTGCTCTCAGCTTATTGCTAACATTTATATCCATGTTGATAATAACCAGAGGTGTATTTTCTTTAATAAATCCCTTCCATAGAAAAGGGGATTCTAGAAGTTAGGAAGTCTTTCAAATGCAAATGAATAAATCTTCGTCAATAATATTTCACCTGATATTTATTTTGTCTCCTCCTCCTCCAAAGTCTTTTCTAAAAAGCCTTGAATCTGTCACGGTGATAGCGGAGCCCTTCTATGGATGACATCATTTAGTTTGCATTTCCTGCTGACATTATGATGTAATATTTTTCCTTTCATTAAAATTATTATAGACATTGATTTTTCTAATAAGTTTTTAAGTGAAGTTTTCAAACAATGTAGAAAAGGTGAGAGAATTTTATAAGGGGCATTTGCTTATTTATCGCCTAGATTCTACATGCAATACTATTTTATTCTGCTTGGCTCTATTCGTATTTCCAGAGAGACTTTCCCCTGTGATTTTGGGGCACATTTCAGAATAAGCTGTGGGTATCAGAGCACCTCCCCTTGTATGCTCCAGTGTGGGTGGTGTCCACTGGACTTCACCATTTGCTGACAGCTTTTTCTTCTGCACATACAATAACATGTATACATGTTAAGTGCACTGTTTATGGACATCAACTTAGAAATGTCACGTCTGTCTGAGGCCTGGACACCCTCATCTCCTGACTAACAGGTAATTAATCAGGTAGTAACATCCAGGTGTCCACTCTGTATCTCCCTCTGAAAGGGCTTCTTTGTCCCTCAGTCAGTAGCTGATCTCATGCCCCGATTTACCCACCAGGTCTCTCAGCAGCCTGCACACGGCGGTAGCCTCACCCTAGGTCTCTGATGCTTCCAAGCCTGTGCATATGGGAGGCCCAGCCCCACTCCCTGGTTCATCCTGCTGCAGGTTGGGCCTGTTTGGCCACCCGTGGAAATGCTGATACCGCTACCATGTGATAGTTCAGTGACTATGGACACCAGCAGTTGTGGCATTTCTCAGCCTCTGAAGAGCTTGTTCTCTTGTGATCTTTTTTTTATTTCCTGTCATCACTGCCACTCAATGGGATAAGTATTATTGCTCTTATACCCATTTTTCAGACTGGGATACTGAGGCTTAGGGTGGGGATGTCATACAGCCTGGGTTTGGATTAAGGCTTCATGTACTGAACTCTTCCTATGGCCTCATACAGCTTTCACCTGAGTCGATGCCCGGGCTGTGGCATAACAACTGTATCACCAAATACTGTATGCGTCAAGATGACTTTCTTGGCAATTTGATTTGGGCATAAAGTTAAGCTGCCTATGAGTGTGAAGAGGAGGTAATTTTCTATTCATGTGACAGGGAATCATGTAGTCTGGTGGAAAGGGCATTGGTTTGCAGCCAGCAGATTTGGACTCTGTCATATCTGAACTGTATGGTTTCAGGGAAGTCACTTATCAAGATCTAGTCTGTTTTGCACTTGGCTTAATATATACTTAATAAGGTGCATCCATGTATTTATTTAACTTCCTCTTCCATTCTTACCACTCTTTTAATCTTGCTTTGTAGATGGGGAAACAGGCACAGAGAGAGATGAAGAAACCTGTCCATGTTCACACAGCTGAGAGACCCAGACACCCCGATTCTGTGGCCTGATTTCCTAACCACAGTGCTCCAGCTTGCACTGGGGACATGGAGACAACCAGGCCTTTCTCACGGAGTTATTAAGATTGTGGGGTTAGATGTGTAAAGTTTTATCTGTGGAGAAAAATAAGCTATGGCTTGAGGCCCAAACATAGACATTACTACTGGAAGCCTCTGAGCCAAATTTGTCTACATACTGCTCACTTTAGAGGCTTTTTTCCCTTTTCATTTGGATTGTCAACACTTTAAAATTAAGAGCGTGCGCATAACAGTTTCTTTTTCCAGCTCACTTAAAAAAAATCTGAACATCTGGCCACAGGTCCCCACTTGGGCAGGAACAACTGGCTGGCAGCCAGCTCCCCGTGGTCCTCACCATCGACTCTGCCTTTCCCTTCCTGCTGCTCCTTACCCTGTTTGCACCGGGGCGTTTCCGACACCAGGTCCCACCTGCTCACCTTTCGCTTGGCCCCTGCTGTATGCCCAGAGCTCTGTACACAGTGCACAACTAAAAGGCTCCCGGGTTCGTTCTTACCGTTTCCCGGAGGAAGCCAGGCACCGGGTCATTTTCTATCTGTATGATTCAGAGGTCAGGGTGTTCTCAAGAGAGTAAACTCGCCTATGTGCACAGGAATATTTTGAAGGTGTTTCTTTCCCAGCATTTCACAACTCAGTGGTTCAACAGAGCATGGTGTTTTGATGAGTGCTTGGCTGTGCATGGGGCCAACGGCTTGCTTTCCCCTGCAATATAGCTGTGCACTTTGTCTTCTTGGTATTTTTTGGCACGTATCCTATGCTGGCCCATAATTCCCTCTCCAGTGCCAAGGGCATTCCAGAAGAAACCCATCCCCCTCCAGTCATGCACCTCATGCACTTTGTTGGCCAGGGACCAGGTCTGGAATTGTGGTCCTGTTGCCAGGGAGAGGTAACACGAACACAGCATCTCCCTGAGCAAGGCCGGCCATGAGGCGATATCCAAACATTTGAAAAATGTTAATTGTTACGTATTTATTTTGTGAGTGCTGGAAAACATGACTAGCATTGAACCGATGTTTGCAAGAAAATCATTGGTTAGGAGGAAGTGAGTTTTTTAGAAATATATTTTTATTAGTACTTGTTTAAAGCACATACGATGACATTTATCATGGGGAATTCATGCACGTGTGCAATATATCTTAATTCTTCCCCTTCCCCTCTCTCCATACTCCTTCTATCTCTTTGTTGCCTTCCCATTTGCAACAGCTCTATCTCCATTTTTCACGCAACTCTTTTTTTCACCCCCATTTTCTCCCTTTCCTCCCCCTTCCTCCATCTCTTTTTCCCTATCCCAATTGAAAAATATTTCACTACTTCCTATTATCTATCTTTTATTTTGCTCTTTAGTTATACAAGAGAAGCCATGTGCTATTTGAGCTTATGTATCTGATTTATTTCACTTAATATTGTGGTCTCAAGGTGTTTCTATCTGCCTATGAATTATTCGTTTATCCCTTTTCATGGCAGAGTAATACTCCATTGTACATAAATACCACATTTTCTTTATTCATTCATATGTTGATGAGCATTGAGACCTTTCCAAAATTTAGCTATTATGAATTGTGCTGCTATAAACATGGGTATGCCTGTGTCACTGTAATATAGCATCTTTAACACTTTCAAAAAATACCCAAAGGGGAACTGCATACTAAAATTCATAAGGTACCAGAAGAGTCCCAGAATAGAAAAAATATTCCTGGATAACAAAAGCAAAGCAGGAGGCATCACAACCCAAGATTTGAAGTTATATTACAAAACTATAGTGATAAAAACAGCATGATGCTAGCACAAAAACAGATATGTTGATAAATGGAACAGAATAGAAGGTATAGAAATAACCTCAGGTAATTTATCTATTTGATCTTTGATAAAGGGCCAAAAACATACATGGGGGAAAGATAGCCTCTTTAATACATGTTACAAGAAAAACTAGATGTCTATATGCAAAAGCAAAAGATTGAGTCTAGACCCAAGTATCTCACCATGTACTCAACTAAGATCAAAATGAAAGCAAAGTTTTTTAAAAAGAGTTTTTAAAAACTCAATTTAAAGAGAAGCCTAGAGTAAAACCACTGCAGATGAAAAGTCATAGCCCGAGCACATGATGGTGAAAATGATTGCTGTTCAGGAGACCTGCACGGAACCTCTGCCTTGCTTCTCACCCCCGGGTCATGTTCAGAGGCAGAGGACATGGTCCACCTGTGTCATCTCTTAGTTCTTTTCAGTTCTTCTTCCTTCTCCAGAGTCTAGAGAACCTTGCCCTGGATGTGGGGTGGGGTGGAGAGGGTGGGAATCTTTGCTATTCCTAACCTTGGCTTCTGCTAATTCTATTGTGCTGTCTGTTCAAATAGGCCTTTTACTGGTCTTTAATCTCAAGTCAGGGGAAGACTTTCTTACAACATTGGGGCAGAGGATAAAGAACATCCTTAATGACACACAAATGAGACAGTCATCACAGGATAACAGGAAGGAAATGGCAGGAAAAAAATGAAGCAACCAATGAAAACTGTCACTAGTGAACATTTTTAAAAAAAGTAGTCCCCAAAGCATGTATATAGTGACAGGTCACTCACAGCTGAATGACAGAAGTATGTTCTGAGAAACACATTGTTAGGTCATTTTGTTCTCGTGTGAGCATCACAGAGGGAATTTATAAAACTAGATGGCCTGTGCCAGTGATGGCAAAACTTCTAGAGCTTTCAGTGATAAGAAACAACCAGGTGAGGTGTGTGTGCTATGGTTCACCATCACTGGCCTGGGACAGTCTTTCCACATGGCCTCTTGATGCAATCAAGGGACATGTGAGCACAGGACATGGTGTCACATTGCATACTGTCTTACAGAAAACCTTTCTTCCAAGTAGAAAAAGCACACTGTGAAACAATGATAAAATATATAGTATGGTAGGTAGGTAACAGGTAACAGTCTTTCTTGCCATTATTATGTAGCATATATCATTGGATGTGTTCTACTTTATACAGTGGCAGTGAAGTAGGTTTGTTTACACCTGTGTCACCACAAAGACATGAGCAATATACTGCACATATTTATGAAGGCTGTGATGTCGCCAGGTGATTAGGAAGCTCCATTATCGTCTTTTGGAATCACTGCGGCACATGTGATCCACCATTTATCAGGAAGTCCTTATGTGATATGTGATGGTGTATGTGTGGAAGACAGTGGTTGGCAAGAACCCGAGGACATATATCGAATTGAATAAATGACCTTGGCCTGATGACTTCATCTCTGGAGCTCAGTTTTCTTGTCTGTATAATGGAAATAAAAACTTGACTAAGTTTTTTGAGAGGAATAAATGGGATTCGGTGTGCAGAGTAGCATGTGTTAGTGCTCAATGAATGGAGGCCAAGATGATGATGAAGAGGAGGAGAGTAGGGGAGGGGCTGTGAGGCACAATCTTTCTTCAGGTATTTGTACTGCATTAGGGAGACAGAGGAGTTGTACCTTGAAGTTCTGTTGGCGTTTTTGTCTTATGAGAACATCTTGACAGAGGGCTAGTTTATTGGCAATCCACAGCCATGCCCTAGGGCCACCATTTTTCTATGCCTTTATTTGGTCAGTGGGGACAGAGAACATTGTGTTCTCTTGGTCATAAGTTAGGACTGTGGGAGTAGAGGCCAGCTCTGGGCACTTGGCTGCTTTTTAGACTGGATAAAGGCCAAAGAGGACCAAACACAGCCCATTGGGGCATGTGGAGTAGAAGCCACTGTCCCACTTGGTTCCCATGCACAGGTAGACCCTCCAGGGGACTCTGCAGAGGATGCAGGGGGGAGGGCACAGGAACATATTGATGTGAATGGAAACCACTATGATTTTTACTAATATAACATTAGCACAAAGGACCCAAAACAGGCAGAAGAAACTTGCCTGGCTTCTCCCAGAGATAACTTCCCATTGAAAATGGATTTCTGTCTTTGGTACATTTTGATTTAGCTTGCAGGTGTTTTCATTGACTTTTGTAATCATACATCTCCTAATTTCTATGACTCATTTTTTTTTATTTTTTGGTACCAGGGATTGAACTCACGACCTTGCGCTTGCCAGGCAGGTGCTTAAGCCACTAAGCTAAATCCCCAGCCCCTATGCTTCATGTTTTAATGTCTGGGCCCTGGATGATCCTGGAGGGGCTGGCAAGCTCACAGAGGCCACAAAAGGCTTACTCACCTGAAAATGTGTCTAAGAAGGCAAACAAATCAACACAGTCCCCCACACCAACTGCCTCCTTTACTAGGATCCTGTACTCTTGGCCACTAAGACTGCCCTAATCACCCCAGGGCTGAGTACCAGATGACTAGAGATAGGCCCTATATCCCAAAACCTGCTAAGAGTATTCAAACCTATCGAAGCTTAGTCCTGCTTGCCCTGGCTTGTTCCCCTAGACCTGTGCACTAAAAACACAACAAAACATTTCCACCATGTTTCCACTGTTTCAGTGCAGCATGTAGGCTGTGCTTCCTGTTTCTGAGAAACTGTGAGCAAAGACTTCTTACTTTCTTACACCTATTTCTGTGTCTGTGTGTCTTACCATACCTGATCAGACCAATCCCAGGTACCCTCACAAGAAGTTTAGTGATGGACATTCTTTAGATAGTAAGTCAACAAGAAGGAGCAAAGTATTGTCTTACTAACCTCAATGCCCCCAAATTCCTTATGGAAATAGCACTATTTATACCGAGGTAACATATTGTCTTTCTTGGGAATCAGATAAACCAGGTCCAAGGTCTGGCTTTGATTGTGACCTGTTGGGAGAACTCAGATTCTTATTCAGTGACATGGGGGAAGAATCTTTATGCCCTGCACTCATTGTGAAAGATTAAATAATCTAGAGCATATTTCCAGGGAATGGAGATTTAGAGCCTTTGTTTTTGGAGGGAATGGGAAGCTAGAGTAACTGGACACTTCCTGGGATGGAAGTCAGATTTCTCAGGTAAGGAAATCAACCTTCAGTGCAAATGTATCAACTGGTCAAAGGCCAGTTCTTTGGATATATATCAGACAATATCAGATTATTTGTTTTCCTGGTTCTCTTCTTCCATCAAAATAAAAAAGCAGTTCTCCATTTGTTTTCCAAAAATTCCAAAGAGGCAGAAAAAAACGTAACCAAGACATACTTTGGTATGTCATCCCACAGAGGGACATTTGGGAAGAGAGTGAATCTGAGCACCTTTAAGAGGTGGCTTTGAGTATTGGGCTAATTTTTAGGAAGTGGAAGTGCGATGCTTTGGATCTGGAATGTCCTCTGAAGTCTTATGTAGTAAAAGCTGTGGTACTTTTAGGAGGTGAGGCCTTCTGGGGATTTGAAGGGGGATTTGAAGACCTTGACCCTTTCCCCACGCTTGGCTTCCTGGTTGCTGTGGGATGAGTAGCTTGGCTGCACCATGTGCTCCCTGCCAGTATGTTCTGCCTCTCCAATGCTCAGAGTGATAGAACTGAGCGGCCATGGAATGAAACTTCCGAAACTGAGCCGCAATATCCGTTTCCTCCTTATAGGTTGATTACCTCAAGTATAGTGTCAGTGGCAAGACAAGACGGAGCCTCCCCCTGTCCCAGCCCAAGCCTTTCTTTCAAGCAAGTGCAAGGAAGGAAACAGGGGTGCACTGCTCGCCTTTTGTTGGGTTGGGGAGGGACCTGAGGGTGGGCCAGAAGGTCAGCCCAGGCCGGGTCAGGGTCTGCTTTCGTCCCAGGCAGCAACCTCAGCATGTGGATTTGCTTCAGATTCAACATGGCCTTGAATAATTTTGTTTCCCACCCCCTTCCCTAGTATTTACTTTGAAATTTTTGCTTCAAAATAATTCTAGATTCACAGAAAAGTTGCAAAAATATTAGTTTTCTTATACTCTTCACCCAGTTTCTCTCGAGGCTTATATCTTACAAAAAATGATACTGAAATATAAAAGTCAGTCGACACAGATGTGACCGATGTGTCTATATAAATGGTCCTCGAGCTAAAGCGGAATTACATCCAAAACATTCCTTTTAAGTTGAAAATATTACAGGGTAAAAGTGCGTTGAATCTGCTCTGTCTACTGAACGCTGTAGTATGTAGCAGACGTCAGTTATTCCTCTCCTGACTGTGAGTGGCAGAGGGAGGGGCAACTGGGTGCTGCCACTCACTGCTCCTGCCCAGAGCCGCCGCACGATATCGTACCCACAGATTATTATCTCAGGAAAAGATCCAAATTCAAAATCTGAAGTAAGGTGTCTCTGAATGATGGCTTTTGTGTCCGTGTTAAGTCCAAGAATCCTAAGTCAAACTGAGGCAGGAGGCCACGCTATGGCAGTGTAGCTGGAGCAACTGGATGCGAGCTGTCCGTTGAAAAGAATCGTGAAGTGCAGGCACAGAGCAGCAGCTTCTAAGCCTGACATGAGATCAAGCTGAGCCCTGCGCCAGACACCAATTTTCTGACACCAAACGTGGGACTTGGTATCAATTTTCTGCTAGCGCCTGATGCATCTTTTAGCAAGAGATCAGGCGGGAGCACCTGTGTTCACTATCGAAAAGGATACAAAAAGCCTGCCACGATGGACTTTGCGTCCCTGCCCTCTTGTCTGCGCAGTGGTCACTCTGCTTCCAAGCACCTTTTTCCCCCAAGCACTTCCTTGGCACTTCTTTTCCTTTCTTTCTTCTTTTTGCCCCAAATAAATGTTAACCTTTCAAAGTCACCAATTGTTCTGTCCAATTCACAGGACAGGACAGTAAGAACCTGGAAAGTACTGCTGATCCCTAGCCCATCTAGTAATAGAACCATCACAATCAGGGACTGCTGGTAATTCTAAATCGGTTTATCACACATATACATGTGTATAAGAACCATCCCAATCAACAGAGCTGCTCTGTCACCAGAGAGCTCTTCTTGGTTCTGTCCCTCTTTAATCACACTCACCCATATCCCCTGGCAACTACTAATCTGTTTTCCACCCCTCTAATATTGTTATCTTGAGAATGTCACATAAATGAAATCCTATAGCTATGATCTTTTGAAATTGACTTATTGCACTCACCCTATTGCCCTCAAAACCCATCTAAGCTATTGTGTTTAACAGGCAGCTCTCTCCTTTTCATTGTTGCATAGTATTTCATGATATGGGTAGACACAGTTTCTTTAATCACCCATCTAACTGAAGAACATTTTGATTGTTTTTAGTTTGGGGCTCTACAAACATTCATGTGAAGGTTTTGCATAGATATAAACTTGCATGTCTCTGGGATAAATGCCCAGGAGTATGATGGCTGAGTTATATGCTAAACACATACTTAGCTTTGAGAAACTGCTATACTGCTTTGAAGAGTAGTTGTATCATTTTGTATCCCCACCAACAATGTGTAACTATAGTTCTTTGACATCTTTGCTAGTATTTGGTGTTGTCACTGTTATTGTTATTGTTAGTATTATTTGCAGTACTTGAGACTGAACCCTGGGCACTCTACCAGTGAGCTATATCCCAGAACTATTTAAAATTTTAAAACAGAGTCTTACAAAGTTTCCCAGGAAGGACTCAAAACTACAATTTTTCCTCACTGTTGGAATTACAGGAATGTACCACCACACCTGACTACTGAATTTTATTTGTATTTTGTCTGTTCTAATAGATATCTAGTGAGATCTCATAAGGGTCTTAATTTGTCTTTCTAAAATGGTTAATGATGTTGAATACCTTTTCATGTGTTTATTTGCT
>PVJX010019391.1:0-35011 GCA_004027295.1 Dolichotis patagonum | reverse complement strand
ATGGCATTGAATCTGTATAGTAATTTTGGGAGAATGGCCATTTTTACAATGTTTGTTCTTCCTATCCATGAACAGGGGATGTCTTTCCATTTTCTGAGGTCCTCTTCAATTTCCTTTTTCAGGGTATTATAACTTTCACTGTATAGCTCTTTTACTTCTTTTGTGAGATTAATTCTTAAGGATTTCATTTTTTTGGATGCTAGTGTAAAGGGTGTAGTTTCTCTTATTGCTCTCTCAGTACTTTTGTTGTTAGTGTATAGAAATGCTTTTGATTTTTGTGTATTGACTTTGTATCCAACTACCTTGCTGAATTTATTTATTATATCTAGGGGTCTTTCAATAGAGTTTTGGGGGTCTTCTATGTAAAGTGTCATGTCATCTGCAAATAATGATAATTTAACTTCCTCTTTTCCTATCTTTACTCCTTTTATTTCTCTTTCCTGTCATTGCTGTGGCTAGTATTTCCAGTACTATGTTGAATAGCAGTAGTGATAATGGACATCCTTGGCTTGTGCCTGATTTTAAGGTAAAGGCTTTCAGTTTTTGACCATTTAATATGATGCTGGCTGTTGGTTTGTCATAGATGGCCTTTACCATGTTGAGATAAAAACCTTCTATTCCAATTCTCTGTAAGGTTCTTATCATGAATGAGTGTTGGTCTTTATCAAAAGCTTTTTCTGCATCTATAGAGATGATCATGTGGTTCTTCCTTTTGGCTCTATTGATATGGTGGATTACATTTATTGTTTTGCGTATATTGAACCATCCCTGCATTCCTGGGATGAATTCTACTTGGTCATGGTGTATAATCTTCTTGATGATTTGCTGCATCTTGTTTGCCAATATTTTATTGAGAATTTTTGCATCTATGTTGATTAGGGAGATTGGCCTCTAGTTCTCTTTTTTAGTTGAGTCTTTCTCTGGTTTTGGTACTAGAGACCAATCTCTTAAGCAAAATAAACCAAACTCACAAGGGCAAATACCACATAGTCTCTCTAGTATGAGATTTGATAAGACTATATAAGACTCTATGGTAAGCATGATTCCCCATGTCATAGCTTTGAAGTCTTTCAAAGTTTTCAATCATCAGTTGGAATGGTTTTATCCTGTTTTCTTTGACTATATCATGCGTGATGATATGAACAGCTGTTTTGAAGGAAACAAATCATTATGACAGCTATTGCTGATTTAATATCATCCTTCTTAGAAGTCCTACCATGATTCTTTTGTTCTACTACCGCTGGTTCTATCTATCACATTGTGTCTTATTGGAATTTGAATATGTGTGATAGTTTAAACAAAATTTTTTATATCAGAAAGGAGATATTATAGTACCCATTGATCATTTTCTGTTATTCGGTTTAGAAAGCCCCATAATTCTTTCACTCTATCCATGGCTTTATACTATTGTGTTATGTTTGATATTATTGTATTTGAAACTATGCTCAACTATAGCAGAGTAAGAGATATGGTGTTAGCTACTGTTGATGTCCAGTTGTCTTAATGTAAAGTACTGTGTTGCCTATGTTGTCCTGTTTTGATCTGCTCTGTTCTGCCCTCTTTTGTTTTATTCTCTTTCAAATAAAAAAAAGAAGTAAAAACTGCTATAATTGATCCAGGATTGTGCTGCTTTCTTGTTGAAAACCCATATATCTGGAATTCATTATGCTGATAGCAAAAAATATATCAACCAAAGAAATAACAAAAGTATTAGATCTAGAGAGTTTGGATTTTCAAATTCATCATATATTGTTGTTATGTTCCTTTTCATTTCTTTTTATCTTTGTCTTACTGGAATTGTATGAGGAAGCAGATTTCTAGGCATTAATTTTCTAATTAAAAAAACTAAGAAAAATGACTAAATGTCTATTTCTCACTGTACTCCTTTATTTTATACTTAACAATATACTGTATACAGGGTACTATATTAGGCAACAGTCAGCAAAATAAAAAAAAGTCAGCTTTTAGGAAACACAATGTTCTCATTAAACTAAAGCTTCAGCAAATGTATTAGATTATGGAAATGAATAAAAATAGAATGGAGAAAAAGATACTGACAGATTGAGATGGCCTACTTTATGTAGGTTAGTCAGAAAAAAATGCTTTACCCAGATGATATTAGAGCAAAGAAGTGAATGAAATAAAAAAAACTATACAAAGAACTGGATATATATTACTGTGACCAGAAATGTATAAAGGAATTTAGTTAGGTGTAAATTTCACATGTATTTGAAGGAAGCTGAATACCAGAGTAAGAAATCAGAAAATGATAAGATAATGTTTAAAAATTCTGTTTCCTTTTGGGAAGACCAATGAAAGGGATCAATATTGTAAACAAGGTCATATAGGGGAGTCAGAACATTTACCCAGACCAAAATCTTCTGTTAGTCTGTCTAGTTTGACCAGGAATAATAACAGGGCTTTGCCTGTCGAGCCTCATTGGTAAGAAGTATGTTCCCTCCTCCTACTTGGTGCTTAGGCAATGTGTTTCATTTTTCTGGAAAGATTTTCAGTGAAGGTCTGAGACAGTTCTGCATCCAGGGCAACCTTGATCAAACACATCTGCATTTTTCACTCAGGCACTTCCATTGAAGCTATGTTATCATGGGTCTTCAATAAAGCACTTCTTTATTAGTCAGTTACTATAACATTACTATAACAAATGACATGAGACTAGTTACATTGTAAATAAATTGGTTTATTTATTTTCTCAGTTTGGAGGCTGAAATTCTGAGATTAGTAATCTCTATCTATTCCATCTGCAATGAAGATCTCATGTGAATGGCAACACAGTGATACAGTGTCTGTAAGAGTGATTACTTGGTGACACAGGAAGTCAGGGAGTAGGGAGAAATCAGCACTGCTCTGCTACAGCCACTTACTGTCATGGAAACTGTACTACTTACTTCCAATAACTAATGTCCTTGCACCAAACCCCACCTCCTAAAGGTGCAATCGCCTCCCAGAACAACTGCATAAGGACCAAGCCTCCAGCAATGAATCCTTGTGGGACAAATGACATTCGCAGTTAGCATCTTCCTCTGTGTTTCTGTCACCAACCCTGTATCAGCATCTTGACTGATGCTCTTTTTCCCACTTATCTTAGTACTTTTCCTATGCAACCTCTCTCCCTTTAAAAAGTCTTATGTCCAGGAATCATCCACACAAAATGTTCCACACCTGACCACCAGCCAGTGTTATTCTGTGAGACATAATAAATCCACCATAGGGACATTACACTTTTTTTTGCTGGCACTATTGCAATAAATGAATACATAATTGATCCTTTCAGTTTGGTTTTTGACCCTAAATGACTTCAACACCCACTTGCATGACAGAGGATGTGATTATTGACATCATATCTTGTTCCCCTTTAATCTTCTCTCACCCTTCCTGTGTCTGCTCTATATATGAGAGAGACTAAGCATTGTAGTCTATAGCGGAAACAGAGCTATTGGAAGACCCAGGAAAAATGGGTAAAAAAAAATTAATGATCAGTTAGTTCATTTTTGTGGAATACACACTATTTTCCTAAAATATGTAGCTAGTGGTTGCACTACTGTGTGAATACACTAAAAATTGCTGAACTATACATTTAAAACTGGCAACTAACATGTGACATATATACACACAGAGCTGTTAAAAATTTATCTTGACAGTTAACATAATGAAACTTAATGGATCAACAGAGATATGTCATAGCAAAAATAATGGTCTGCATGCTCATATTCAGGGTATTATAGTTTTTGATAATAAGAAGATGCAGGAAAAAAGGAAGGAATGAAGGAGGGAGGGAGAGAAAGAAAAAGGAAGATATTGTACTTTTGACTGGCCAAAATATAAGTTGATGGCAATACCAGTGGAGCAATACATCAGTGGAATGGTAGCAACAAAAAATTAATTTAGCTACTGAGACAAAGTTAAGTAAATGAGACAAAAATAGAAGTTATAAGTAATTGTCTGCTTCTGGAATTTTGTTATACACAGAATGTAAGGAGAGACATCCTAAGGTAGAACTATATAAGCCAGTGAGATTTATTCATACAGCATGCAAATTAGTAGAGTTGAAGAAGATGTAGAATAAAAGAGAACAGAATAGAGCAGAATAAAGATAACAAAGTGTCTTTCAATGCTAAGAGATGATGGAATTTATTGCACAACAGGGAAAATCTAGCACTTACAAGATGCAATTATAATCTACACATAAGCTTCAGGTAAATTGCTTGAGTGTTCTAGTGAAAAAGTGAAGTAACTCCCTTGTTTATTTAAATTCTTTCATTGAGATACAAAAAATAATGCCCTGAATCAAATATAATATTGGAGTTGAGAAAGATAATGTATAAAATATAAGTCACAAAATTAGAAAAAATGATTGATGAGAAAAAAGAAGCACTGTAGGATATTATAAATATTCCCTCAAAGCTTGTGATCATTTTTAAGTGAGGATAATCCATATATATTCAGTATTTTTCTAACCCATTTTCTTTTGTTTAAGTTTAGATATGGGGTATGCAAAATGAAAAGCAAAAAGTATAATTATTCAATTAAAAATAATTCAACTACTTAAAAGTTAACATGTAGCCAGATGTTGCAACCAAATTACTAGGCATATTCTGCATGTTAAAAGAGTTTAAGACTGTCCATATTTAAAGAAGTCATGAGAGAAAAGTTATCTTCCTATACAGTATAAAATCATATTTATAAAAGGTTAACACTTCAATAAAGATACACTCTAGATGAATGAATCAATATTCTTCTTGAACTTCTAAATAATTATGATTAATTGGGTAACTATTAAAAAGTACAAATAATTTTGAGATTTAAATCATTTTGAATACTTAGTTACCTTCTTTGTTTCACATTCCCAATTAACTTGTAAGCAGTATTAAATATTCAGTATAAAATCAATATTGTATAATAGTGTCCTTATATAGCTATTTTAATATTAATAAATTATCCTCTTGTTTTAAAGATTATTTGGTGAAAAACTCTTTATTTGCTATTCTCACAGGACTTACTTCAAATAAAAATCTTAATGGTTCCTAGATTATTATTCTCTACTTGCAAGAATCTTTGTACAGTTTTAATGAGTAAAATTTGGAGGCATAATACAAGCCTTAATTATAGTTTTATTTCATTAACAGTACTTTGTCACAGGCAAAAATCATGCTCATTTGTAAGGAAGACATTGTCAGGAAAATCATTACTATTTCAGCATAGTTTCATTATTTTTGTTTAAAGCTGTGCATTCAATCTGATAAGTTGCAGTGTAATAGAAATCACATTAGCATCAAGAAAATCGGTTGGTACATTTTGCTTCCATAAAGGAAGGCTGACTATTTAACTGAACTCTGAGTGACTGAGAATTCAGCAATGTTAATGATATTTCAGGGGTGATCAGCAGAGCACTCAAGGAGGCACACCTCTGCCGAACTGTCAGCTTATGTAACAGTCTTGTGGCAAAGCCGACATTAATGGTTGAGAGTTCTTCAGGCCCTAGGGCGCGTTTCATTTGTTAAGACGTGATAATCAGCCATGCCAGGCTGGATGGCTTCACCTCTGCCAGCTCATGACTGTGTCATCCAAATGAGTATCATAAACAGACAGAAGTGTTACTTGCTTCTGTCTTCAGAGCCTTCTGTCAGGAATTAGAAGCTAACTTGTTTTGGGGAAGCGAAAGTTAAAATAGAAACTTTACAGAAAATGCAGCAAATTAATGACAAGTCTTACTGGAGAAATAACTCTGGGTCGCTATTCAATTCCACACGATTGCAAGATACTATAAAAAGAACAGACTGTTCTGTAATTCAAAGTACTCAAAATTTAAATGATTTATGACAAGGCAAGTTCTTCCAAGCTCACTAAATTCCAGTGGAAAGGAATATCCATTGTCCTCCTGTAACAAAAGCAATGACTTGGATAGTCTATTTCTGCATTAGTTTACCTAATACTATTTCACTCTGTAATTTTTAAGTGTCTCGCTGACAGCGCTTATTCTCTATAGAGAAAATATTTTTATATCTCAATACCACAAGAACAATATTTTATTTTTAGTGCCACAGCAAAATTATTGCCAATCTTAGACTTTAAACTTATAAATTTATGACTATACAAAGTGAATTATTTCAAGAGTTAAAAATAAACATAATGTTAAAATGTTTTAAAGGATAAAACCAAACTAAGTATTATGCTGTTAAATTCACATTTGGTATACATTTTTCAATATTGTATTTCCTCTAATGTTTGAATTTCATGTCACATTATAGAAAAAGACAAACTCTATCTGTTGCACCACATATATTTTGGAAAAATATATAATATTGGTATTGGTATATATACCAATATATAATAATGGTTATATAATATTGGCATTAGTTTCAGTTTATTCTAATTAATCAAGCCATTAATTTTGTTAGATCATGGATAACACATTTATTTTAATTTCAGAAATTTGACACTGCTAAATTAAAATACAGGATTTGGTATCTACTTAGTACCTTAAAATTAGAGGTAACATCATCACCTTATAAGTTTTAGTTATTGGAGTTTAATAATGATCATAAAGCAATTGACTGTACACATCTAAGACTATAGAGATTTTTAAAGAGAGGCTCAGAATGCAAAGAACCTCCATTTCTCTTACATTCAGCAAGAGATTGCTGAACAGGAGGCTGGAACTATTCTTCACGTTGCAACCTGTGTACCTGCCAGCAACAGCTGTGCAATCATTTATAACTCACCTCAGTGAATAGTAAGTTCATGAACAAATCAGTAATTAAGAAATCAAATGGAACATCAACTTCTAGCCAAGATTTAATTTGGGAATATAGTGCTTTAAAATAATACACTCATATGTTATTACTGCAATCTTTGAATTCACTGTTACTAACAATTCTTCTCAAAGTTAGTATGAATTGGCATGTTCCATTAACCCTGGAATATAATAATTTAAAATTAAATTTTGACAGCAGTAGCCTGACTTAGAAAGAACTATTATATATGATTGTATCTTTTAGTAATTTTTAAAGATAATGTTTTAAATTTATCATCCTGAAAAGCAGTACTGCAAATGTTTGATCTTTTTTCTTGTAATTTTTTTTCATTTTTAAGCTTTTCAATTTTAGACATTTTTCTCAGTTCTAGATTAGTTCAAAATATGTTTTTCCACTGAAAATATTCACAAATTAAAAATTATGAACTTGTCTCACTTTAGAATTGTATAAAACAAATAAACTGGTGTTCTCAAGACTTTGTTCCAAGCATACTGTCCTTTATGTGTTCTATAATTGCTAACAACTCTACCAGAATCTAGATTTCCAAAAATAATTCATTATTGTCAGGTTACGATGGAAATATATGAATTGTGTTATTATGAATAGACTCCTCTAGTTAATATATGCTATTCATATTAATGTGGGCTTCTTGTATTTCTCATCTGACTCAGTTATGAAGCTTTGGGTAGATTACATAAGTAATGATGCATAGAACATCTTTTTCTATGAATATATACATGTATGTGTAGTTACATATTGCAATATTATAAAACAGGAATTTGTTGGTATTTATAAAGAACATACAAATTTACTAATATCATCAAAGAAAAATAGTAGTATTTACCCAACTCTTATTAGTTGGTACTTGCTATTTTGGAGCAAAAATTTCTCTGGTAAAGTAACAGAAATTATCACTAAACAATAATATTTTTATCAAAAAGAAATGTTAGAATCTTGGGTAAATCCAGATTATTATTAATGTATACTTTGAGAAATTTAATAAGATGAAAAACACAGAAGAAACAGACAGATTCCTAGATATATAAGATTAACAATAGTTGAATCAAGAAGATATAAAATCTAAATAATCTAGTCAATGGAATTGAAAATGTAGTAAAAACTTACCAACAAAGAATGTCCTGATGTATTCACTGCTGAATTCTATAAGAAATTTAGAGGAAATTTAATGCCATTGCTCTTCGAATTCTTTTATGAAATTGAAAACGAAGCAGTGAGACCAAAGTCATTTCTGCAAGTGTAACCTTGATAAGAAAAACAGAGAAAGACCCAAAGAAAAAGGACAACTACAGGCCAGTCACCTTAATGAACGTTTGAAAATCCTCAGTAAGACACTCACAAATAGATTGCAGTAAATCATGAAGAAGTTTATGCACAATGACCAAGCTGGATTCATCCCAGGGATGCTGCAATGATTAAACATATGTAAATTAAAAAATGTAATATACCATATCAACAGAATAAAAGAAAAAATCATATGATCATCTCAATAGATGCAGAAAGAGCATTTGATTAAGTCTAGCAGTCATTCAACATAAGAAAAAAATCTAAAGAGAATTGGAATAAATGATCATTATCAATCTGATAAAAGCTATCTATGACGAACTAACAGTGTTTACATACCAGTGTCTGATCTGTTTCACTTAAGGTTACAGCCTCATGGTGCTTCCATTATTTTTAGAAGCATCTTAAGCATATTCTTCTTTGCAACTGAGTGGTACCCCATTGAATAAAAGGTCCACATCTTTATCCATTCATCAATGGATGTGCATTTGGGGTGTTTTCAAGATTTAGCTATTACAACCTGTGCCAGTATTGACATTGGTGTGCATATGTTGCTGTGGAGTGATGCCTTTAAATCATTTGGGAAGATTCTAAGAATGGGAATGTCTGGTTCAAATGAGACCTCTAATTATAGTTTTTTGAGAAATCTGCACAGTGATTTCCACAGTAGTTGCAGCAGTCTACACTCCCACCATCAGTGGAGGAGTGTTTCTTTTTTCCTACATTCCCACCAACATTTACTATTAATTGACTTCTTGATAATGACCTTTCTTTCTAGAATTAGATGGAATCTTAGTGTTGTTTAATATGCATTTCTCCAGTGACCAATGATGTTGAGCATATTTTTCATATATTTATTTTCCATTTCTACTTCATCTCTGAAGCATGCATTTATTTCAGATGCTCATTTTTGGATCGGCTCTTTCAATTTGGGGATCTAATTTTTTTTCAGTTCTTTGCATTTGTGCCATATATACTAGTCTTTTGTCTGAGGAAAAACTGGTTAAATGTTTTTCTTATGGTTCCAATGTGCAGTACTTTTAAATGGTTCATGGTTACATAAATCAGCATCTGTACTGTGCAACAAGATAAATTGCAATAAAATGTGATGCAGCTGTATATTCATTATTAATTACTAAAGTATAAGCATGATGCCTGTAAGTTTAATTACCAGTTTGAATGAATGAAGATATTTTTGGAGAAGTGGTAGGATCTTAGGGGTACTACACTCATCAGTAGATTATTACACTGATTTTCATAGCTAAATGTAATTTTGAAGAGGTCAGGCCTAATCTGGAATATTTGGGGCCATGGAACGTACTTTGGAGGATGTATTTCACTAAAGTGTATCCTCTGTGCTTTTTCCTCAGCCACAAGGAAGGAGACAGCTTTTTCTCAAACAGGCCCCTCTGCCATGATGCTTCTGGGTCTAAGCCCACTAACCACGAATTCAAGCGTTTTAAACCAGGAGCCAAATTAAACCTGTCCCCCTTCAAATTAGTCCTAGGAGTGTAAAAGCAGAACAACCCAACCTTACACAAATAAAACTAGAAATAAAAGGTTTTGCAAATGAATAGTTTATAAGTGTCTGCATTAAACCCAAACACAGCAGTATTACATCCCAAAATTGCTGTAATTAAACATTGCACACAATCAATACAAAAACTAACCATTTCACTTTCCCATTTTTTGACTCAAATTAGCTAATGAAAAAGAACTCTTAGATCACTGACTTCAGAGTTTGATAAATTAAAATACTAAATGATAGTTTGTAATTTGTAATTATATACTTTTTTCATGTTGTAATATTAGAAATGACTAAATTATGAGCAATACTGGAGTTATTATTAGTGAGGAGTCCAGACAAAATTTTCAAGAAAAACGAATATATAAAAAATAGCCAGATGCAAGAAACTGTGCTCTCCTAGTGCATGATAAAGTGGTTCTGCTTAAATTTTTCTGCAGAAATTTTGAATATTTTCATCATAAAGAAATGACAAGGATTTATGTGTATGCCTAGAATGTGTGAAAACAGATTTAATTCCCATCAGAGCCCTACCCCCCAAAAAGAGGCTTTATGCTGGACACGGTGGTACATACTATAAACCCATCTACTCTGGTGAATGAGACAACAGATTTGCTAATTAGGGATCATTCTGGTATTTCAGCAGGATCCTCTCTCAAATAAAAGAAAACAAAGAGCTAGACATGTAGTTTGCAGTATCCTAGGAATCAATTCCTGGTACCATACTAACACTAATACTTATACTAACACTAATACTGATAACAATACTAATACTATCATTAATACTGATACTAGTATTAGTACTACTAATACTAATGTTTAAATGTTTGAACGCTTATTTTGTTTAATTTGATTTAGTCATTATATAATATATGCATGTTCCGAATATCACATGATACTTCATTTATACATATAATCTTTTTTTTTGTAGCTGTTAACAGTTTATCGCCATAAATCTTGAAAATGTGCATGTGGCGGTGCCCTGTGGACTTTACAACAGAGTGAGCTTTAGTTTACGGAAATTTAGAAAACAGTTTTGTTGATCTGGGATTCTCAAGTGGAATGCATGATTCACAAAGCAAAATTAGCTATCATGCATCTATGAAACAACTTCGCTGAAGGAGGGTGCACAAGTGCTTACTTCAGAAACTCGGCAATGAATGGGGAGTATAAAACTAAAGGCCCGTTAGCAGTGTGGTCTTGTTGATATGTCCGTGTACAATGGAGGTTTTAACACAGTCCCCAGTGGATTTCGAGATGCCTTCAGGCCTGTAGTTTACATTGAGACTCTGTCATTTTCATTCCATTGGTCAAATTGCTACATTTCTAGTACCCAAGCAGCTTGTTTACATCTGAGTCTTCCTATAACCTTTTACAAAATTAGGTACAGTAGGGACTGGGGATTTAGCTCAGTGGCTTAAGCACCTGCCTGACAAGCTTGACGTTGTGAGTTTGATCCCCGGTACCAAAAAAAAAAAAAAAAAAAAATTAGGTACAGTCCAAACTGTACGTTAGAATCATCTGGAAACCTTCCTGAAAATACTCATGCTCTATGTCAAATCTAACTAAATGGATTAGATTATGTGGAAGATGATGTGGGCCTGGATGTTAATTTGAAAAATGCTTCTTCAGTTGAGTATTTATACTTTTAAATGGAACATCATGTGCATAGAATAAAAGATAGCATTCTTGGATGTATTTTATGTATAATATATACTTATGCCTATAAATAGCCTTATGTAGTAAAGCCAAACTATGTGACATTTCACCACCAGGAAAGCCTCTCTATGTGACATCCCAGTTGACCAACCATCTGCAGACTTACTTAATCTTTTGACTTCTAGAGACTGATTAAATGTTCCTCTTCATGGCATCATATATGTCTCACTATAAGAAACTTGATAAATAACATCACCGATTAGTGTTCCTATGGAAATTGAAGCTCGCTGACACAAAATATAAGTAAAATACTAATGGATTAATATATTATAGCATGACTCACCTTACCATTAAAGAAAGATGTAAATTTTCAAATGTTAAACCACATAACTTCTAATCTAGGTTACCTACACAGAACAATACCTGTTAAAGACATCCACTCTCAAATTCGCAGAAGTATTGACTATGCTACTGCACATGGCAAGAGGTACTTTGAAGATGTGAGCAATCTCAAGTACATGAAGAAAGGAAGATTATTTTGGATATGCTATGTGAGCCCTGTCTATCATGTGACTCCTTAAAAACAAACAAACAAACAAAACTTTGTAAGAGAAAACCCTAGCATGATGCCTCTGCCTACATTTTGCAGATTTTGAATATATAAAAGGTGAAACTTCCTAAAGGAACACAGTGGCCTCCAGAAAAAGCAAGAAAATGAATTTTCTCTAAGAACCTCTGAAAGGAATTTTCGTACTGTATGCATTGATTTTTGTCAACCGAGCCTCATGCTAAAACTCTGATCTCTAGAGCTGTGAGACAATACCTCTATAGTGTTGTAAGCCATTAAGTTTAAATTTTTATGACAGTTGAGAATATATACACAGGCATGCATCACCTGATACCTGAATTCTCTTTTGAAAAAGGGGCATTAATTGATGTTGCCATTTAGTAAACTGCATAGCACAGGTTTATAAAAACAAAATTCATTACAATGCTTCTAGGTAATTTTATCTTACAAGACCACCAGCTTATTCACAGAACAACATTAACTGAAATACTATGTATGCAAGACTATATGAAATATTTACATATATATTTATTGTATATAGGAATGTGCACTGATTGATATATCAAATATGTATGCATCCAATATCTGTATTTCACATATATTATGCACTATGTTTACTGAAAAGCATACAGAATTTGTCTTAATTCATCTAAAAATTCATTGCTAATTTTCCAGAAAATCCATTTTCAGTATTTCCAATTATTAGATGAGTAATACTCTTTGCTACACAATTAACATCATTACCATATTTTGGTAGTGTTCCATTAAGTAATGCATGATCTGCACGTGATTTTCTATAGCAGGTACACTAAAATGTGAGCTACAGCTTGAATACTGTAAAATGCTTTGAAAAATGTTCTCAGTAATTTAGAATGCATTGGTAATGGCAAGTGGGAACAGATGGCTGATAGTAGATCATCAATCTCAGTTACTTAGGCTGAAACAAACTTCTAAAATAAAGTTGAGTAATTCATCAGGATAGAGAAATAGTCATTAAAATCACCATAAGCCCCTCAAACTCGTTTTCCTTCTGAAACATATTACCGGACTGTAAGCTGTCCCTCTTGTGAGAACTTGCTCCCAGGGAGGAGGAAGCTCTAGGTAAGCAAGTTTTCTTAATTTCTTAGACAGTTGATTTCAGTCTATTTGGCCATGCTCTTGTTAAATTATGTTTAATGCTCTAAACCTGGAACAGGTAAACTTATGTAATCACTCATAAAATAAGATACAAACATACAGAGATGTACAAAATACTTTGAAATAAATATTTCTATTAACAAGAATTTATGTATGCTTTCTAGTTAGCCGAAAAATACTCTTAAAGCGCTGGGAATATAGCTCAGTGGCACAGTGCCTGCTTGTCAACCGCAAGGCCCTGAGTTCAATTCTTAGTACCAAAAAAAAAAAAAAATCATCTTACCTAATATAATTGATAATTATCAAAATAATATGTTTCATGGAAATATATAAACATGCACATTCATACACAACAAATATATATAAGAGGAAATATATGCATATATTTATATATCCGATTGAAAATACTACAAATAACATTCAGCTATCAAGTCCCATGTTTCCACTTTAGTAGAATCTATCACATTTGCTGCTTTTAATGCCCAATAGAAGCATTCAACTCTGGTTCAGCTGCCATTAAAATCCAGTTTCCTTTGCACAGTAAAACCTCATATGTGCATAGAAGCCTATATCTCACATTCTCCTGGCTTACTTCTTTCCCCTAATAGAGACTTTTTGTTAGGGGTTATTCTGTAACCAATTAATCTTCTCTGTATGCAAATATTTCTAACTGAATACAATTCTTCCTATTTTGATTTTCATGGGACATTTATCTTGCTTTATTATGGTTTTAGATACCCATACACTACTTCAACAGTTACGTCTTTTTGTAGGCTAACGAATTAAATATTTCAGTTTTAGTAAAATTCTTTCTACAGAAGAGCATATCTTGTGTATATTATAAAGACCATTGGAAATGTTGAAATACTTTGAACTGTCTTTTGCATCTTTAAATTCACTATTTCTTATGCATTGTAATTATGAGCATATAAATTTTAAAATCTTCCCTAGATTTTTTCTAAAGAAATTATAAAACATACATTTGCATGTATAGAATATTTAATATACAGTACATTTAAGATGAATTAAGTAATAAATTAAGGGATTTATAAAATATTTTAAAGAAATGCATGTTAAAATATAACCTAGATTAATAAATGAAAACTTGATGGCAATCCCAAAACTCCACTGTCCCATAAATCTAAAATTTCTAGAGTTAACTCACACAATTAACATGTGGTCATAAATGCAAATATATTTCATACAAACATTTTTACTAATTTTATGATAGTGTTTTGTGTAATAAGATTATTCTAGGTAACATAAGAATATTTTAAACTGTCATCTTTTTCATTTTATGTAATACCCACCTCTGTCTCTAATATTTCTTGTATTTCAGTGTACTTTTTTGGTAGTCTTAGAAGCATTTTAAAGTTTTAAAATTTTCAGCTTCTTAGTCTTCAAAGTAATTATTTCTTTGTTTTAAAGCATTTGAACATAATCTAAATATGCTGCTTCTTTTAACCCATAGTAAAAATATTTAACTTTTATTCAAACAATTTATCCCATTTATACTGAGTATAAAACATTGAATATTTGGATTAAATTTACCATATTGTACATGTACTTTTGTTTATTCTTTTGCTATACTCATTCTTAACTATTTTATTATTTCATAAATTTTGAACTACTCTACTACTACAATGATTTGTTTGACATGTGCAATATCTGTGTTCATTTGTCTCCATTGTCTTTTACATTTTGCATAATATTTATGAAAGTTATTGTTTGACAGTGCCTTAAACTAGCTTATTTAGAGATTTATATCTATTATCTGATGTCTTTTCATTGTTGCTGTTCACACTTATGTACTTTTAATCTGGCTGATAAAGTTTTTTTCCACTGAATATTTATTTGATTTATTGAATAATAGAGTACAGAGACTTAATTACTATTATTTTCGCTGATACAGTAACAAATCTTCTATAAAGGAAAGCCCATCAGCATCGTAGCTGACTTCTCAACACAAACGCTCAAGTCAAGGAAAACCTGGAGTGAAGAACTTCATTTCCTGAAAAAAAAAAAACAATGTCAAACCAAGACTGAGGTTCCCTGCACAACAATTTTTCAGAATAAATGGAGAAATAATGTACTTCCAGGGAAAAGAACAACTGAAAAATTCAGGACCCCTACACCAGTTCCACAACCTCTTCTATAAGACATCTAGAAAGAGAAAACTCAGACCACAATTCCAAGAGCACCAATAGAAAAAAGCTACTAGGTAAGGCAAGTGATTAACCAGAGGGGAAAAACAGGCAACAAGCAGCAAGAAAATAGTATGACATAGAAAAGCAAATACACATCAACTGCAAGCATCAGTGAAAATGGTCTCAAATCACTCATCAGCAGAAAGAGACTGGCAGAATGTATCAAGGAGTAAGAGCTAACAATATGCTGCAGTCCAAAATGTGCATCTGAAAAGAATGCATATTTCTTAGATGAAGTACAAGGCAAATGTTAAAATATGACAGTAGTGGTCAGCATCACAGGTCATTCAAGAGATGTGAATTGTTAACATTTCATTTCACTACAGAAAAAATGACTATCGCGAAGAAGTAATCCAATAGCACACTTCCAGGGCTGTGGGCAGAAAGGACAACTTCTGTACTGTTGATAGGAGAGTAGACTGGTGCAACCACTGTGCACATATGTACGTAGATCCCTCAAAAACAAAAACTAGAGGTTCCATTCCACCCAGCTATTCCCTTCTTGGTATGTTCTCAAATACATTTAAAGCATCATACCACAGTAACATATACACACTCATGTCTTTAGCACATAGTTTATTATAGTTAAATCCTGCAAACAGCCCAAATGCCTATTGACTGATAGATAAAGAAGTGCATTTTTATACAAAGGAATACTACTCAGCCATAAATAAGAATACACTTGAGACACTTCTAGATACATGAATGCACCATGACATCGTCCTCTTAAGTGAAATAAGCCAGGCACAGGTGTGTAAATACTGCACCGTTTCTCTGATCTAAGAAACCAAAAGTGTAAATAAGGGCCAAAACATGCAGTGGATATTGTAAAATACTAATAAATGGTCAAATGGGAAGGGGAACCAGGGAAGAGGAAGGAAAGAAAGGAAAAGAAAATTGAAAAAAGAAAGAAAGAAAATGAAAACACAGCTTTTGTAAATAAGGTGGGGAGGGGACTTAAGGGAGGGTAGAGAAATGAGAAAAAAAGAATCAAGGTTTATTATGTACAGGTACAAATTCCCTATGATACTCATTATATTATATGTAGCTAAAATGTACTATTAAACTTAATTAATAAAAAATGAGTATGGTTTAAAAGTCCATCCATTTCACTATAAGTATTCTACTTTCTATCTAAGAGCAAGGGATATCTATCTATTTTCTGATAATCTCTTCATTTTCCTTTTGCAGAATATTGTAGCTTTCAGAGCAAAATGTCCTTCATCAGATTGTGTCCTAGGTATTTGACCTTTTGGATGCTATTGTAAAAGGTGTTGTTTCTTTAATTTCTCTTTCAATGAATTTGTTATTGGTATACGGGAATACTATTCATTTTAGAATCTTAACTTTATATTCTGCCATGCTATTCAGTTTAGTTTTAAAATCTAGAGGCCTTCTGGTAGAATTTTTGGGGGTTTCCATATAGAATATAGAATATGGTGTCATCCAAAAATAATGATAGTTTAATTTTGTTTCTTTTCTTATCCTTATTCCTCTCATTTCTTTCACTTTTCCAATTACTCTTCTTATAACTAGTATTTCCAGAATTTTATTGAATAAAAGTGGCAATAGTGGATATCCTTGTCTTGGTCCTGATTTTAGAGTGAAAGATTTCAGTTTTGTTCAGTTGGTGTGTTGTTAGACACTGGTTTATCATAGATGGTTTCTATCAGATTGAGATAAATATCGTCTATTCCAATTTTCTATAGCACTTTTATCATGAATGAGTGTTGCACATTGTTAAATGTTTGTTCTGTGTCTGTTGATGTGATCATATGATTTTTGTCCTTGGCTCTGCAGGTTACATTTATTTATTTGCATACATGAAACCATCCCTGCATGCCCGGGATGAATTGTAATTGGCCATCGTGTACAATCCTCTGATGATTTTCTGTATTCTGTTAGTATCTTATAGAGAATTTTTGCATCCATATGCATTAGAGAGATTGGTCTTTTTTTAGGTTGGGTCCTTCTGTGGTTTGGGTATTAAGGTAATGCTTGATTTCAAAAGTGACTTTGAGAGTGATGCTTCCCTTTAAGTTGCATTAAAAAGTTTGAGGAGCAATGGAGTTATATCTTCTCCAAATTTCTTATAGAATTCAACAGTGAATCCATTAGGACCTGGGATTTTCTTTGTTGGTGACTTTGAGTGTGATGCTTCCCTTTAAGTTGCATTAAAAAGTTTGAGGAGCAATGGAGTTATATCTTCTCCAAATTTCTTATAGAATTCAACAGTGAATCCATTAGGACCTGGGATTTTCTTTGTTGGTAACTTTGTATCTACATTTTCAATTTCATTGACTGATAATGGGTTATACAGATTTTCTACATTGTTTTGATTCAACATTGGTAATTCACAGGTATCTAATGGATCCAAATGGATCTGTCTATTTGTGAAAGTAGATATTAAGGCCCGCCATTAAAATTATATTAGTGCTTATTTGAGTTTTCATGTCTGTTTATATTTGTTTTGTACAGACCACTAAGGGTGGTGAAACAGTAAGCAACAGAGAAAGCAGCTTCTCTGAGAGACATAGTCCAGATGCCGGAATATAGCATCATGGGGAAAACAGGTAGGAAAGACATGGGTCCCCTGGTTCCAGGAAGACTCTAAACTGAGAATTCAATCCCACAGGAAGAGTAAAAAGCAAAGTGAAGCATAGAAGAAGACAGGTAGCTGGCGGTGCCTTTGCCCTGAGCTGGACACGATGTGTGAGAGGAGCTGTTGGAACATGGGGACACATGATCTTGGTGATGACAGCAGCTGGCAACCCAAGAGTCCTCTGCAAAGAGATGCAGTGGTGAAGAGGAGCAGTGGACTCAGAGGACTGCACTGGCTGGTGGTGAGTACAGGGCACTCAACTCTGCCACGGGAAAGAGCAGTTGTATGGGAGCCATTTTGAAGTTGGGCCAGATAAACCCAGAAGAAGAACTGCTGCCAGCTTCTTCTAACAGCTCCTAGCCAGCAGATGGGTGGAAATTTCATGGACTGAGCACCAACCCTGTGTGTATTCCAGTGGTCATCAGAGAAACAGTGCATGCTGGGAAAAGTAGCAGATAGCCCTGCAGCAGCACACTCAGTGGCCACTATCAGGTGTCCATAGCCAGCACTGGCTAGAAAAATCAAACAGTCTTGCTTCAGAGAAATTTTAGACAATGTGGGAAGTGCCTGGGACCCCACTATCCACTTGTCCAGAAGAACCCAGGGATATGTCAAGATGAAGAATCAAAAGGCAGACTCTGGTTTCCAACACAAGCAGAGCAAGTCCAGGAGATGTAAATGCATAAGAGAATAGAATTTGTGGATCTGAAATTTCTGAAGTGATGGCAATTGAAGTAAAGACATTTCATGAGGATAAAAAAGCAATTAAAACAGAAATACTATCTCAGGTAAAAGAGGAAATGAAAGACATAATAAAAGAACTGCTAAGCACCTCTAAAGAAGACATAGATAAAAAAAGACAAGCATATGAAAATGAGGAAAACCTTGAATGAACAATATAAAAAAGATTTAGAATACATGAAACAGATTCAAAGAGATATCCAGGAAATTAAAAGCTTCATTGAAAGCTGGCAAAATGACTTGAAAGAAACTGAAGAGAGTCTTTCAAACCTTGAATATAAGTTTGCAGCTTGCAATTGAGAGAGGAAAGATATCTTATAAATAACAAAGAAATAGGAAGTAATGACTTCAAGATGGCACAAAGATACATAACTTAAGAATAATAGGTGTGAGTGAAAAAGCAGACGTCAACACAAATGACATTAAAAGTCTATTTGCAGAGATAATATCAGAAAACTTCCCAAGCATGGGAAAAGGAAGTGTAATTCAGATAAGTGAGAAATATGGAACTCCAGCTATTCATAACCAAAATAAATCTATACTGACACATATAATAATCAAGATCTCTGAAATTCAACACAAGAGCAGAATATTAAAGGCTACTAGAGAAAAGAAACAGATCACCTCTAAAGGAAAACCCATCAGATTCACAACAGACTTCTCAACACAAACCATCAAGTCAAGAAGAGCTTGGAGTTAAGTATTTCATGTCCTGAAAGAAAACAACTCCCAATGCAGATTGATGTACCCTGAAAAAATATCTTTCAAAATCAATGGGGAAACAAGATATTTCCATGACAAAGAACAACTGAAGGAATTCATGACCACCAAACCAACCCTACAAAGAATACAGAAGGACATTCTAGAGAGATATAAAAAAGACTGCAGTTCCAGGAACAGCGACAGAGGGGAATCTCTGAGTGGGACAGTCAATTGAATGAAGGGAAAAAATAAGCAGGCAGAGGCAGGAAAATAGCATGACAGAGATGCGGCAGTGCATGTTGGCCATAATCATTAACATAGATGGCCTCAATTCACACATATAAAGAAACACAGGAGGAGTAGATCAGGAGATGGGACCCACCAACATGCTTTGAATAAGGCAGCTACTTTGAAGATAATAAGAGTTATCACCGTAGCCACTGTTGTTTCACCATTATCTTGTTTTGAAGTCCTATATTGCTTTTACTGTTTTGTTTTTATTGGTTTTATTCTGTATTTCTACTGTCTTCAAACTATGTTTGATTTTATTACACCTGATGGTATGGGCAGTAATTTTGAAGATAACAAGAGGCATTATGTTAACTATTATTGATTTCCTTTTATCTTGTTTTGAAGTCATGTACCAAGTTTATTGCATTGTTTTCATTGACTGTATTCAGTTTTATTTCATTTGATTTTATTCTATTCAAAATTCTTTTAAAAATATTTGTTTCATACAGTTGAATGCACTGCAATTTGGTACATAAATGTTTAGGATTTTAATATCTTGGATTAATTCCTTTACAAGGATATAATGACCACCTCTTCTCTCTTTTTTAACCAGAATTGGGTTGAATTCCACTTTGTCTGCAAGTAGAATAGCTATGCTTGTGTTTTTTCAGCTTTCTGTTGCATGACATATTGTTTCCATTCTTTGACTTTCATTCTATGAATTTCTTTTTGAATTTAATTTGTTTCTTATATGCATCTCATTGTTGGATCTTGCTTCTTGATCTATTCTGACAGTCTGTTTCTTTTGATTAATGAATTGAGACCATTTACTTTGATGACTACAATTGATATGTGTTGACTTATATTTGTCATGTTATGTTCTTGCTGTTGGCTCCCTTCTCTGTCCCTTTGTTTATTTGCATTCCTTTCCTTGATAATTCATTCTTTTTGGGGTTATCATGTTATAATCCTGTCCTGTATTTCTAGACTATCCTTCAGAACATTTTGGAGTGCTGTTTTAGTTGTTACGAATTTCCTCATGAGTTCTTTTTCATGAAAGTAGCTTATTTCTCCATCAATTTTGAAAGACAATTTTGTGTACATTGATCTGGCTCAGAGATTTTTCCTTTGGAGCTTGAAATACTCCAATCTCTCCTTGACTGGAGGGTTTGTGTATGGAAGTCTGCTATGATTCTGATCAGCTTTCCTTTATAGGGGGATCTCTGAATGGGACAGTTCCTGTATAGGTGATTTTGTTTTCTTTAGCAACTATTATTATTTGGTTCTTGTGCTAAATTTCTGGAATCTTGACTATTACATAACTTTGTATAGAAATTTTTAAATCATGGCTAATTGGAGTTCTGTATGTACTTATCTGCATATCAGATTCTTTTTCCAAGCTTGGAAAGTTTTTTCTTTGTTTGTTTGTTTGATTCTTTGCTTGTTTTTATTGTTTGTTTGGTTTTTGGACATGACTCTTGTGAACTGGTTTTTTATATTGTTGTGCTGTCTCCTGCTTTGTCATTGACTCTGGTCAATATTACGCTAGCATTTGTTGCATCATCTCACAGCTGCTGGTTTGATTTCTCATGTTTCCTTGCTCTTTCTAAGAAATCTTTCTTTGCATGATTCTTGTCAACAATCCTGTAATTTATATCTGAGATTCTTTACTAACATTGGCTCATTCTGCTGTCCATATATTCAATGGAATTTTTAGTCTCCTAGATATCTTTTTGAATATTTTTCATGGATTCAATTTCTTTCCCACATTGGATATTAATGGTTTCCATCATTTTCATAAGCCCCTATATCTTTTTACTTTTATCTGTATCTGCTCTAGTCACTAAACATGTCTCTCATTATGGTCCACACCTCTGTAGTCATCTAAGATATGATTTCTGATTGATTTTTTTTTCTAAAATCTTTTTCATCTACTTTGCTACTTGTGCTGTTACCACTTTAGAGTGTCCAAGTGATTGGATTGCATTGTTCTACCTAATTGCCCCCTAGGTTTGCCTTTTGTCTATTGTAAGTTTGGTGTTATAAGTGGTTTAAGTGTCTTCTCATTTTCTATTTTTTTAAAATTTATTTTTACATACGAGTAGATTGCCTATGGTGAATAATTCTGTTGCTAATATTTAGAATCCTTAGGAAATGACTACTTCTCAAAGGTGTCTCTTGCCTGTAGTTGGCTTTTGGGTTTTGAGAGTGTTTAAAGGTCCAACCTCTTCAGTTTATGGAGGATAAGAAATTGTTGCCTACTTAGATTAGTCTCTAGTTCTTTGAGACTGGTGTAATGTTACTTTTTATGATCATTAGGCAATTTCAGTCATGAAGAAAAACTGATTAGAACAATTAGGTCACTTTGGCTACAGTGCTACAGTCAGCAATAATAATAATATCAAAAACA
This sequence comes from Dolichotis patagonum, assembly GCA_004027295.1. Classification (NCBI taxonomy): domain Eukaryota; kingdom Metazoa; phylum Chordata; class Mammalia; order Rodentia; family Caviidae; genus Dolichotis; species Dolichotis patagonum. The sequence goes on along the minus strand of PVJX010019391.1, from coordinate 13,154 downwards.
GTTAAGAAAATGACAAACTGAGGTATCTATTAATTTACCACTTTTAAATATAAGATTTAGCACTTTGGTTACATATCAAAATCTAAAACAAACTAGAAAATTGTATGTAGTAGGTAAATCCTTGATATAGCAATTTTATCCTAAAAGAAGAAAATTTAAAATAAGTTAGAGGAAAAAAATAGAGAAAAGAAAAGAAGAAGAAGAAGAAGAAGAAGAAGAAGAAGAAGAAGAAGGAGGAGGAGGAGGAGGAGGAGGAGGAGGAGGAGGAAGAGGAGGAAGAGGAAAAGGAAGAAAAGGAGGAGGAAGAGGAGGAAGAGGAGGAGGAGGAGGAGAAAAATAAATAATTAGAATCAAGGCTTGGCAACTGCTCATGGTAGGAGAAGCTAGCAAAAGCAATCAAGGGAAAAGAGGCACGCCGAGAGCCTCTTTTCCTCCCCTATATTGTAGCAAGCTACCTGTCCTAGTGTGAGTGTAGCATTCATACATCCAATACCAGTATTAAACAGTTAACCAATTCCAAATTCTAAATTCAGCCTCCTCTGAAAATCCCACCCTCCAGGACTGCTTAAACCCTTTGGAGGACATTCAAATACAAACCAAAACAAGGACAAAGAAAGGTCACATGAATTTTGGGAAGCTGATGAAGAAGACAGGAGTAAAGAAGGAATGTATAAAAACAATAACAAAACATAACAATCACAACAGCAAAAATTAAACCATGTTCACATCCATATAAAAATAAGAACAAACAATCAAGCAAAAGCAAACAAAATGAAACAAAAACATAAGAAAGGAAAAGAAAAAAAATTAGAAACTAGAAAAAAAAAAAAGGTCCACTTCAACGTGTGCTTCTGCTGATATTGATAATCACTGTGGGCAGACAGAGTGCACATTCAGGTTGATCAATCCCAGTAAGCCAGCCAGAGCCTTTTCTTGTGTTAGTGGTTGATCCCAGTGAGGCTGCACCGTGTCAGGTTATTTCCTGGCTGGGACCTGGGAAAGGTGTTTTCAGACTGTGGCAGTCCTCCTGACTTCAGCTCGACTCCCTGCTGGTTTGAACTCAGAGCCTTGACTTCTTTTCAATTAGAACTCACATCCCAATCCTGTCACTGTAATCCAGTAGGTGGGGTTCACAGCTGTTCTGAGTTCTGAGTTCAGTTGCTCCCCTTTCAAGATGGCTACTGGCCAATTGCCCTTTTTTGGAAAATTTGAGCCCAAGTAACTCTCCAGGCACTGCAGTCTGCTTCATCTACTACTCCATTCCACCAGTACATTTCTCCATGGAGGCTTCTAGGGTTGCAAGCAGTCAATGTGCATCTATACAGTTTCAAGCTGCCTCTGCCAAGGAGGAAGTACAGGCTCAGGAAGAAAGTGTCACCTGCCACCTCCATGTTTTTTGGTGAAGTCTCTCTCTTTTCTCTACCTTTGGTCTTCAATTCTCACTTCAGAACCTTGCAGGGTCCCGAGGACACATTCCCCTGTTTCTCTTCTTAATGTTGCTATATTCTAGTGTCTGGACACCAAATTTCAGTGATGCTCATTCTCTGCTTCCCACCACTCCACTGTCTTCCCAGAAGTTCTAAAGATCATATTCTTAAGTGAAATAAACTGGATATACATGTGTAAAAATCACATGGTCTCTCTGGTGTGAGAAATTGAAATTGTAAATAAGAACTAAAATGTATAATAAATATTGTGAAATAGGAAGCAACTGTTTAAAATAAAGGACAACTAGGAAGAAAAGAAGTAGAAAACCAAAAAAGAAAAGAAGTGTGAAAAGAAGGATAATGTGGAAATGAAGCTTTGTAAGTAAAGGAAAGAGGTTGAAGAGAGGCAGAGCAATGGAAAAATGTGTCAAGTTTTGTCATGTACAGGTACAAATTTCCTATGATGCATGTGATCACTATGTATATCTAAATCATTCCAATAAATGTAATAAAAGTATTATAAAGATTCCCTGTGAAATTTAGGAGAAAAAAGAAACATCAACTTTTCCTTTCTCCTTTCCGTATATATGTCATGATATGGTCTACTCTGCAGAGTTATAAAACAGCTTTTAATGATAGTTTAAAAATACTATTTATTGAACTTTTGAACAAAAGTTGACATTTTACATCATTTCAATCATTATCTAATTGGATCATCATTTAAATGTACTTATTAATGTAGCTTTGTTATGTTACTGATTTCAAAAACACTAGCTATACTGTCTTAGTCATTTTGAGAAATAGCTCTGACGTAAACTGTAACTAGTTCATATAGTGCTATATGAGGCATATGCAAGGCTATAAACAGTGGAGAGTTCCTTAAGCAGCCTTATCTATAATTTTTACTTGTCAGCATCAGCATCTGTAGTGTGTACTGCTTGAAAACATTTTTACAAGAAAAGTGAAGTAACATCTTACAAGATTAGCAGTGCATAATGATAATATCACTATTTTTACTATGATTTATGTCATAACATAAATATCTCATATAATTGAATATACTACTTCATTTTGGAATTATCTCGCTAACAAAAATAAATACCTTCCTAATCAAAATTTAAGGAGATCAATGCTTGTATACGATATAGACTTTCCTTAGATTGCACTCAATTTCAGCATCTTCTCAAATGTTTCTTCAAGTGAATTATGTTTGTGACACACACATCTTAGGTGGTACTGAAATTCATTGGCTGCAGATAAATGTGTGTGTGAATTTGTGCCTGTCATTTAAATTATATAGAATACTTTCTCAAAATTAATATAAGAATAATACAGATCTCTATTGGGATTGTGTACCTCAGACAATACGTGTATCTTTAAATCAACAGGTTTCAGTGCTCATACAAATCTTTTTAATTAAAAGAATTTATTTTTTCTTGTACTAGTTTTATGGCAAGATCCATATCAAGTACCATAAACAAACACTCTCCATAATCATTAATTAACAAAAAGTTCAGCTTGCTTAGCATAATCCAGAAAGAACCTGCTCTACCAGAGTGATTGTCATTAGGATCATATTTTATGCTCAAAATGTCCAAGTGAAAAAATACAGGATATAGTTTCAAATTTTGATTGATACTCCTACTTGGATGACTGCAGAGCTACATTGGATATCTGCTTTGGATAACAATAACTGTGTTTTGATTTCTATATTATTAATTAAAATCCAAGATGAAAATTTTTCATTTGGGAATTTTTTCCTCCTTTCTAATGTCTGCAGTGACATTATTTAACAAATTTTACAAACATAGGTTATCAGAAATGTATTGATTTTGGTAATGTAAGTGACATTATTGATATAATTTGAAATATTTAACATTATTTTGGGAAGTGCTTTCTTGTCTACAAATTCTAATTTTCCATATCAGAAAGATACGTTACCATATAAATATTTAAGATTTTTGAAATATTTAAGATTATTTTTGTACGTGCTTTCTTATTTACAAATTCTAATTATCCATATCAGAATGAAACACTACCATATAAAATTAAATAACTGTATATATGAATGCCCAAAAGATTCTACTACCTTGATATTAGTATAAAATGAGGTACACTAACTAGTTTTAATAATAGTTTTACCCAGAAAAATGATAAATTCTAATAAATGTAAATGACAATACTCATAAAAACTATATTGAAAATTGAGTAACTGCTACTTTGCAAAATAATATCAAATACTGAAACTGCAGGAAGTGTTTTTGAGTCAAAAATAATTTGTTAAGTTTTATAGTAACAGATTCCCTTTTCCTAACATGGTAATTTATATACCCTGAAAATCCTCCCAAGAGGAAATTTTTAAAAGTAAGGTTAAATATATATTCACAATGCAGTGAGATTTAGCAGGTTAATGAATAACAAGAAAATAAAGGTGAAGATAGGAATAAAATTGTTTCTGAAAAGTTTGTATTTTATTCATAAATAGCTCAATGTAACCATTTGTTGTTAGATCTCATGTAGTACTTTTAAAATTTGTATGTATTTTTTACATTTTTTAAAAAAATAAAAATGATACTGAACTTCAAAAACAAAATAACAGGAGATTAACATTGGTTAATATATTGTTTACTCTTGTCTTCAAAGTAGTTGTTCAAATGTAAGATACAGGCATAAAAAAATGATCAACCAGTTGAACAATGAAAACACAAACTTTTTTCAGGTGAACTAACAGAGATTAATAGTATAGTTATCTATTTTGTATCTATCTATCTATCTATCTATCTATCATCTATCTATCTACATTGTTTGTTTGTTTGTTTGTTCTTTTCTCCTTTCTCTATTCCAGTTGTTCTTTCCTTTTAAGCCGTTTCTTTCCCTTTCATTTTTACATTATCTATTGCATATTTTGGATCTACTTTTTCAATTTTTTACACTTGGGAGTCAATGCAGTATTTACACATACAACTCTGAATTATTTCACTTATGATTATGGTCTCAAGCTGTATCCATTTACCTATAAAAGTCTCAAATATATCCTTTTTCAAGCTGAATAATATTCCATTGTATAAAAATACACCTTTTTAATATCCATTCTGCTGTTGATGGGCATTTAAGTTGTTTCTAAGATTTTACTTTTACAAATTGAGCTAGTATAAACATGGATGCACATATAATGCTGTGGCATGATGTTTTCATGTCTGGGAAAATACTCAGAAGGGGAATAGCTGGATTGAATGAGACCTCCAATCCTAGCTCTTTTAAGAATCTCCACACTGATGTCTGCAGTGGTTGTACCACTCGACACTCCCACCAACAGTATAGAAGGATTCCTTTTTCCCCAGAGTCAGGCCAGCATTAGTTACTGGTTCATTTCTTGATGATAGCCATTCTTGTTCTATTTTGTATTTCTCAAATGAGCAGTGATGTTGAACATTTCTTAATGTTTTTATTTTCCTTTTGTTTTTGTTCATCTGCTAAGTGCATGTTCATGCTAGATGCTCGGTTTTGGATTGGGTCTTTGAATTTGGGTAGCCTGATTTTTTTTTCTGTATATGTTCTAGATAGAAGTCTTTTGTCTGAGGTATAGTTAGCTAAAACATTCTGTGTGTTTTCTTTCCACTCTGCTTGTGATTTCTTTTGATATGCAAAAACTAGAAGTTCTACTGTTGACATCTCATGGCACTAAGGAGGTAGAGTCCAGTGCAGAAATTTCTAGTGCTCATTAGGTAAATCACGAGGATTTTTTTTTTACCATTTATGCCCAATCCTGTATATTATTTCTTGTAACCATAGCCTGATGTCAAGAGTTTTATCACACATACATGAAACCTAGTATATAAACGAGAACTATACATTTTGAAAGAGAATTATACAATTTTATTTTCTTTAAAGCCAAATGTCTGTGCATGTTTGATCTAACTATAGTATTTAGGCTTGAAAACTTTCTGCTCATGATTTATTGGTAACACAATTTGCTAAATATGTAGCAATAGTTTTATGTTTGTTTCATATGCTTGCTACACTTCTTTGTGTGTAGATTTATAACCAAAGGACTTTTTTAGACTGATTTATAAGTAAATGGATGTAACTTAAGTCATTACATGTTGCTCTGTTTGTTTGTTCTCTCTTTAATCTGGTGCCAAAAGCCTCACAAAGAGCAGCATATAAAGCAAATATATTCTGTCATTTTATCTTAGATCCAAGGCTTATCCCTGAGGATATCTGTCTCACCTCAAATGTTCCTCAGCCTTAAAATTTATATTTTGGATTTATAAACAGTTATGTTTTACAACTCTGCTGACACAAAATTTCTACACTCTATTCCATTTAAATTTTGTTTTAGAGATTACTCGGGGTCTCCACACATGTTTTTTTTTATCTATTACATTGCTAACTGCAGGAACTGGAAACCAATATAGTTATACTATTTTTAACTTCTCTTCTAGAATTATGTCAGTAAGTTCTTGGTCTACATTCCAACTTTTAAATTAACACAGACTTCACTTTTCTTCAAGTGTTTTCTATGGTGTAGAATGAGTATCCAGCAGAATACGATATGAAAATTATAGTACGATAGCACAATGAAATAATATCAAACAATCTTATATTTCACTTATACTGCATGTCAATGACTATTTTGCTTTTACATGGTGATTGTGGAGAAGAATAAGATGACACTTGAGTTTTTAATTCTAGTAAATAAGCCTCGTGGCTCAGAATTTTTATTTTACTTTCAATTATATTTTATAGCATACAAATTCCATGATCTCACCCAAACAAAAAAAGTTCAGAAATAATAACATCTGTATATGGATAAGGGTTAAACCGAAAATGTTGGAAAATTATTACAATGACTGCTAAAATAATTTTATATGTTCTATTATTGCCAAGGTGTATTAAAAAATCTTGAACAGATTCTTCTATGATAATTATCATCTGGCTATAAAGGGAATACAACATTACTACACCACTTCGTGTTACCAATTTATGAATGAGAAAAAGCAGTTCTAGTACTCAAATAAAGTTAAATCTACAATGTTGGCAGCTTTAGACAAGAAAAGTTTACTTAATGTTTGTGAAATTCAAACTGATAGCTTCGAGGTCGCACTTCTAAATTTGCATTCAGGGGCTCAAGTTCTTAAAATCTTTGCTGTCTTTGCCAGACATGGACACAGACCTAGAAAACAACATGGACACAGACCTAGAAAACAGGAGACTGAGATTTAATGGCATATAAGAGATTTTCAAGAACCAGGTGGGGAAATTACACATGTCACTTCTGCACATGTCCAATCGTTCAAGCATAATCACATGGCGACATATTCATGAGCAAAGTAGTGGAAACGTGTATTGGTCAATTACATATTGATAAAAATTTTATGTTTTATAAAAGGCACAAAAACACTTGGTATATCTGTCTTGATTCTGGACATTGTTTTCTGCTAAGACATCAGACATACCCAAGAAGCTTTTATCTTGTACTGTGAACTCTGTACTTGAAACTAATTAAAGCAAAAGACAATGATTTCTCACATGAAGCAATTATAGTAAACTTTTATGAAAGTCAGATCGCTGATGCTCAGGGTTCTGGGTTTAATCACTAGTCTTGAAAAAATAAATAAGAAAGGGAGAGAGAACACAAACACAACTATTTTTTTTTATAAAATTGAGAAAAATATGACCACTGTGAGAAAGATGTCTTTAGAAAACCTCATTTGACTTCTACCAACTAAAAGATGGAAAGGTCTGTATTTTATAGACAATTCTACTATTATACAAATTCTGATCTTTGGTGAACAATTTACAAATAAAGTTCATTGGCACAGTTCAAGTGCTAGTACATATTACCAAACTGAGAAAACTTTTAGCAAATTCTCTCTTGAAAAAAATATACATTTCAGTCACTCTGAAAAAAAATCACAAACACATTTTTCAGTCATTTCAACATATGTCAAAAGAATGCATTATTTCTGCAAAAGAAAACCAATACTGATGTGTAGCAAGAAAAATAAATAAATAAGAAAGACAGGTACATACCATTCTTTGTTTTTGGAAGTTACATTGTGAATAAATACATTTGAAGGTATAATTTATACAATTCAAAAAAACCCCCACAAAGCTTTGATATAAAATACAAAAAATATCATCAACAATTTAGGAATGTTTTAAAAAATGCTATCTGGAGATATGAAATATAGGCTGTTAACATGTAAGAAATTCTTTTTAAATTTTCCAACATTTTTAAAACAGCACACTAAGTAAACATGTACACAAATTATTAGGCCTAAAAATATATAAAATCCTTAAAGAATGTAGTCAAGACACCAACTTAAAGAAGTGAAAGAATTTGTTAAAATATAAAAAAAAGTTAGAAAGGTCATATGCATTATAATTTTATCTCAGTAAGAGAAAATATATAATGTGAAAAGTCATGATTTTCAGAAACTTATTACCAAGGGTTGAAATATAATTTTCAGAAGGAAATAGAGAAAAAAAACCCAGAAAAATATTAAGAAAATTGATAAAATTTCAGCCAGTGAAAAATGATCATTTAAGAAAATGAAAACAAAAAGAATACTCTCAGTAGTACATATAACACCTAGAGGAAAAGATACACATTAACACACACAAACATATCTGAGGTAAAATTCAGGAGAGACCACAAATTGTTGGTAAACTGATAAGCACAACCAAAAGAATAAAAGAAAAGAAAAAAGGAAACTTTTATTAAATATTTAGTCCTGAAAATACCTGAAATGTTAAAAATTAGTTAAAAGAACTACATGGAGAAACATGTTTTTAACAAAGACAGAAAATGACCAATGATGCAGACCATCGTGTGAAGACAACAAAAATGATGAGAAAAGAGAATCTGAAGTGCCCTAACTCCACAAAAAACTTAATATTATAACCTATTAAAAACATTATATAAACGAAAAATTTATGTCAATTACTTTTATGAAATGTTTGAAAGAAATTTTAGCAGAACACAAGCAAATGGAATGCAAATATGGTTCCAAGAATTGTGGGTTGTTTTAGTATTTGAAAATCCATATATCTATATGGATTTTGTTTTTGGAAGTTACATTGTGAATAAATACATTTGAAGGTATAATTTATACAATTCAAAAAAACCCACAAAGCTTTGATATAAAATACAAAAAATATCATCAACAATTTAGGAATGTTTTAAAAAATACTATCTGGAGATCCATATCCATATATATATGGATAATGAAGTAATAAGCAAGAAATAACATATAATTACTTCAGCAGACACTGAAAAATCATTTTGTAAATCCTATACCCATCATGATCCAACTCTTAGTAAACCAGAAATAAAGAACTTACCAACTCAATAAAGAATATTTTTAAAGACATTATGTAAAAGGTCACGAGGTATATGGATAACTGCACGATGCCACTGATAGAAAAACAGACTAAAGCTACACAAAGACATGCTGCATGTCTATCAGAATGACTGAAAATAAAGATTAAAAATGCTAAAATGTGTGAAGTCTGTGAGACAACAGAAACTTGTTCATACTTCTAATAAGAAGGTAAATTCATCTGACCACTTTGGAAAACAGGTGGTTAGCATACATGAAAGCAAGTATATAAATATAGAATGTACCAGGTGCTTCATTTCTTATTTGTATAGATTAAATTAATCCATGGATAGATACATAATATATATGTATGAATGATATAATATTTATTGTACTAATTAAACTGTTAAAGTTACTAAAATATCTATCAAAATACTCAAATGAAAATAGCAAAATTTTATTTCTTATGACTGATATTAATTTTATTTTGATTGAAATACATCAAAGAAAAAGAGATGTCATTTGTGCATTTTGTAGGCATAGATCTAATCTACTATGAAAAGCCAAGATATTTAACTTCCTAGCACATATTCAGAAGTTGACTTGGAGAAAGCGTAAAAAGTTTTTGGGTTGTTCTGATGCTCTGTTTCTCAAAAAAATAGTGACTGTAAGCTTAGTTAGTGTCCAGTGATTCACCTAGAGGGATAGCTATAATTGGATTGTGTTTTTGTTGTATGTTACATTTGAGTAAATGACTTTGGTTAGCAATGTTGTTCATGGTGATGAGATGCTGGGTGCATAAGTGGAGGTCAGATCGCACAGCACTTCCAGTATGCTCTTATGTGAATACATTTAAATGTGTTTGGTCTGTGCGCACTGAAGGACCCTGAACGTGTTTTGATGAAGGTCTTAATTTCAACCCGACACATCCAGTTTAGGATTCTGTATGCAGAAATCAGGAATTGGCTGGAAAAAAAAAGGAGAATTTAAGAGAATAAATAATATTTCAAAAGAGCATGGTGGCTTGACTACTTTGTGCATTTATAAGACACACTGGAGACTCATTATGCAAAGAAAGTGAAAAATTAAATGCATATAACACATCAGTGGAATTTGACCCTGCACTGGGTTCTCATGGGGTTTAGGAAGTAAAAAAGGTTCAAGTTGTAATACCTAAATTTTATCTTTGTGTAACAGAATAATTGGAGATAATTTTTATGAGGAGATAACAATGTAAGGTATTTAATTAGGAAAATATTTCTTTAATTCTTTTAAATGTGTGGATTAAGATACTGAAAGATGATAGCCATATTTCATCAGGAATTGTGAGAAGTATCTAAAGAAGTAATGCGCATTTGTGTCTTTCTATATGTAAGTAAATGATAAAAACTGGAAGTTTGATAACATTTTCTGAAAGAGCAGATTGAAAAACTTTTTAAAGTTCAAACCTGTAGGAATTCAATATATAGTAAAACTGGGGAGTCTGAGGAAGAGATTATAAACAGGTATTATGTAAGTTAGAAAGAACAGCATGAAAATATTGTGATAAAAGACAAAAAGCAAGCAGGAGTAGAATAATGGAGGAGGGAGAATCAGCAGACTGGATTTCAACACGAGCTGAATTTTGTGATGGAGGCAATGGATTAGTGTATTTGTGGGAGTTGTTTTGGTTATTTATTGAGTGAGAAGCCAATCAACGGTCAGACATGTACCTGAAAAATAAATACAGTGAGAAAACGTACATATTTTGAAAATGCTGACTATCGAAAAAAGATGAAACATTTTTAGCAGGAGGCAGAGGTATGATTCAAAGATTTTATTTTGGTAACACTTTTGCTGCTGTTAATTGATTTTTGTAATGATGAGATTTGAGAATGGGTTTTTAAAACTAAAAATAATTCAGTTGAAAGAATCTGTCTGCATATTGAAGGGAAACAATGGGTAGTAAGCACTGGGGAAAAGGATCGCCAAAGTGAGATGCAAGGCAAGACTGAATCATTCTCCTTTATTTTTAAAGGCATTCTTTTGATGTAACAGATGACTGGTCTTAAACTCAGTGAACTTTCTAATGAAAATGCACATATGACTCTCCCAAAAATAGAATTTAGAAATGAATTTTAATTATATTACTTTCAATATGAAGTTGATACCCAAATTTATACTCCAAAAAGCCTGTGAGAATAAGTTATGTACATTTGGAATTGTGCAAATATCACTAAAGGAATTAATTATTTAAGAAGCACAACTTTTCATACATAGCGCAAAATGCTACTTATCAGTATAATTTTTTCAATTGGAGCCTATTGTGTCCACAGGGTTGTATTAAAAATTGTCATTTATCCTAACACTATATATACACTTTAGATGCCTCAGTTTTTACAGATGAAACAATTATTACTTTCTACACAGGAACTTTTACTGGCAATCACCTGTGTCTCTTTAAATGACAGTGAATGTCCCTTCAAGTTGTTCTTTGACTTCAGATAAAGTGGTTTCAGAGCAAACCATGATGATCCAGTCAAAATTGTTGATTCAGTCTAACTAACTTATAAAGGTGACTTAAAATCTCATTGTATGGCTAAAATTTCTACACCGTGGCTGTTCTCATACACCACTTTCCTACATGCAAATCAGCATCTTCAGCTGAGCTGCTTAAGGATATACCTCTGTCTGCATTCAATAATGAGACTTTCTGAAGTACAACAGATGACATCCCAGAATAAATGATCTTTACTTTCTTTGTTCAAGGACATACTGATTGGATATTATTCCAACTAATCTCCTTATTTAACCACATGATATCATAAATTTATGAGAAAATATTGTCAGTGATGTATTTTTAAAATCATGGGATATATTTTATATTGGTCAGCTTTCTTATTGCAGAGACAAAACACAAGACTCCCACAGTTTACAGGAGGAGATGTTCAATTTGAATTCAGGTTTTTTTCAGTCCAGAGACAGCTGGCACCAGGAAGGAAACATTGCGAAAAGGTTGTGGGGAGGGAAATCATTTGCTTCTCAGCAGTCAAAAAACAGGGTGCAGGAAAAAGCACTGAAAGGAAGGGGCCCAGGACTACATAGAGTCCCCCAAGTCATTCTTGTATGGCACCCAGACACAATAGAAGTGTGTTTCACTTGTTTAGGTGGCTCTCAAACCTCTCAACTTCACAAGCTTACTCATCACACTAAAAGAGGTTGATTTTCTATTTTTAAATTTTATTAATTTTAACAACTTTATTGGTTTTTATTCAAACTTTCTATCTTTGAGATAAATCATGTGATTTTGAAAACTCATTTTGCAATATCAGAATCGTTTATTAATTGCATATGGATAGCTTTACTCAGTGATTGAATTAAATTATAAAGCTAATATTAATAAATTTCATGTATATATTTAAAGTCATACATTTTACTAAGTTTCTTTAAATTCTTTTGCAGAAATATTTAATACTAGATACAAATGCACATTGTAATCATTGACAACAAGTGAAAACTTTATCATTGTGTGTACAGCAATATTGGAATGGTAACATCCAGTGGTGGATTCCCAGCCACTGCTTTGCTGGAAAACACAGCTCCCAGCTCCCAATAATCTTAAACCCGAAATCATTAAAGAATTAAAGAAGTCAAATAAAAGAAGACAAGAAGACGACTTATCTGAAAGTTGGGAAGGTAGTGGAGAGAGATGACAGACAGCTACCTGGAAGAGTAAAAAATACTCAAAATATCTCATTGTGTCGCTAGTGTAAAGAGTAATAATAACTGTAGGAGTAATAAAACTCAAGATGTGTAATTGCTACTGTAAAAAAGGGAGGAAAAGAAAGTGCTCTAAAAGATATAATTGCATGTATGTTTAAGTGTGTAAGATGGATGACCATATTACTGTTTTTGTTAGAACGTGGAGCAGAACTGTTAACAGTCGCATTGCTTGAATGTGTACTTTGTATGTTTTAACTTTGTACCTTGAACAACTATTTCCAAGATGACAGTATGTAAGTTATCAAGTAATGATTTTTTAGTGGTTTTGTTCTTTTTTTTTTTCCCTTGGAATTTTGTATTGTTGCTACCTTTGTTTCTGTTTTGTTTGGTTTTCTCTTTAAATAATTTTTTTTTAAAAAAAGAATACTCAAAAGTGAAATATTACAGAGATTTTGTTCCCCAGGTCTCTTTCTTCCAGCCCTGTTTCTTCTGTAAGCTCCCGGAATCTGACCTACTCTCCGTCTAGCTTTGGTCCTCCTCTTGGATTCCTTTTGGCCAAATGACCGTGTCTTTATGGAAAGGTAGTTTAAGGATTAAGTAAAGGGGGGATGTGTGATTCTTCTGTTAATCCACTGCCTAGTACCATCCCTGCTTCATTTCTTCTTTTCTTTGCCTTTGTCTTTCAAATTGCTTGAGT